>JAOTQR010126421.1:0-14744 GCA_025774065.1 Solanum ossicruentum
ACATCCCACCATGGGCAATAAATCACTAATTCATAAACCTAGCTCAAATCATAGGCACCAACAATTTTGACATACATTGGGTGAACCAAAACCCGCAATAAATCACCCGTTCATGTAATATGTGGTTTTAGCATAGCTCTAAAAATCTACCCACTAAGTTTCCAACAAGATTTCAAGAACCAAAGCATGATTAATGCATTAGCAATCCTTGATCAACCTTATTATCAATGGAATTCTTACAAAGGAACTAAAACAAGGGAAAGAACATACCTTTTCAATGGTGAGACATACTGAGAATCCTCAATGATGCTTCAGTGATGAGTATCCTGAACTTCTTTGTGAAAATTTTCAAGGAAAAATCTAAAAGAAGGGTTCGGCGTGTGAAAGGAGTGAAAAAGGAGGAGAATGATATGCTATCAAAATACAACACATTTGGTGCCTAAAACATGAGATTTTGTGCGTTCTCAATGTGACTTTTTATGGTTTTTATGTGTTTTTATGTTTAGTTTTGCAGAAAATATAGGCTGGCTTGATTTTGGGAAAAGTTTGAGATTTTGTTGATTTTTGAGGAACTACGAGCCATCCTATGAGTTGTAGCCCAAGCTACGAGTCATAGGTGCTATACATAGCAATTAACAATATCCAAAATCAAAATCTAAGAATTTGAAGTTCTTTCATACGAGCTCAACGTACAAGTTGTAGAAGGAGGCCTCATAGCAATTAATAGTGTTAACTCAAGTTGGACCAAGAAATGCAAGAGTGGACTACAAGAACACACTACGACTAATAGACCAGACTACGACTCGTAAAGTAGATTGTAGCAGTAAAGTCCAAAATTCCAAGTACTAACCACGAAAGCCCAATTACAGCTCGTAGGTCACGCTACGAGCCATAGATACGAGCTGTAGCAGACGCAGCCAAATTTTCTAATTGCTATAAGGACCTTTTCGTAAATAGCATAAATAGTATAAGTTAGGGTTTTAGGAGTTTTTGGAGGAGTTTTTAGACAACAATTTCATTGTTCTTAGATATTGTTCATATCATTGGATTAATTTTATCATTGAAGCTTGTGATTCTAATTTCAAATAGGGTTTCATTGTTCATTTTTCTTGGGTAAGACATCTTCTATGTCTTCTAATTTCATTGTTGATTTGTGTACCCAAGTCATGACTGGCTAAAACCACAACTTGGCGTTGTGGGAACCATGAGTAGTCAGTTTAATAACCCGGATTACTTGCACTTCTTAAGTTGGTTATTTGCATATATTATCCATTTTCCTTCATTTTTCTTGTTGTTTAATGGTGGCAAATATTAGACCTCGCCTAGTGTCATGATCATGATCAAGGTAATGATGAATAGGAAAAGGAAATGGGTGACAAAATTCGATTGATATGTTCTCATCTAATCAACCAAACCCAGCCAAGGAGAGGTCAACTGGGACAATAGGTAACAGTTAGTTTTCACACTATGGTAGCCGGCCAAGTGCCATAGTGAACTTCAACCTTTTCCTTTGCCCAAGGGTTGGAAGAAGTTATGTTACCGTCCTGCATGCAATGTCATAATTTAGGTTGTGTTATCAGGGGTGTTTGAGTTAGTGAATCATGGGAAACACAATTTCCCAAGTTGCTCTCCAATTTTGATTGTTTTTACATTTTCTTAGTATAGTTTTATTTTACTACATACCATTGCAAACACTCCCCCCCCCTACTCTTTTTGAGAGTTTAGTTATTTTGATGCTTGAATTGGCTGTTGGTGAATCATTGCAGCAAAATGTCACGCCTAAAGTCCTATTAAGGCAGACTGGCACCCGTTACCAATAAGGTCCGGGATTACCAACCTATATCTTTGCGCTTTCTATATATATTATAAGGGATTTCTACATTCAACATGCCTTTAAGAAAGTAAAAAGTAATAACAAGCCAAAAAGAAATGCATATGGCTAGGCCGTTGGAGCCACGGTGTCTAAAGTATGAGACATGACCACACCTTAATTTACAGAGTCTACAAAGGCTCTATATAAGGAAAAGTATCTGATAAGGGTCAGGACAGGCCCCGTCTCTGCTAACTATACAATACAAAAATATAAGCTCTAGACACACAAAGCTCCGAAGCAACCTGGAGCTTGGTAACAGCAACTGGATATCTTGTACTCCTACTGGAGAGATCTACTAGCACTTGTACTTGCAGCATGAAATGCAGGTCCCCCGTAAGGGATGTCAGTACAAGATCATGTACTGAATATGTAAGGAAGGAAATATTGTATATGAGTAATTGCTTAAATGAAACTATGCACTGGTGTAGGATAAGAGACCACCCTTAGTTATACTATGGGATCATGTACTTTATGTTCTTTTAATTACTTTACCTTTATTGTATAATTGTGCACAACAACTAATACAAATGACCAGCTGATTAGTGGTAAATCTATATCAAGATCGGTCCTGGCTAGGATTTTCTTTTCACCCTTTGGGCTACCCCCATGATAGGATAGACCCTAGCTAGGTGATTCTTCCACCCCTTGGGTTACCACCCATCAATAAGCAATATACCTTACTTTATCTTTCAATTCCTTTTGGGATGATTCTTTTAGTGGTCATAATATTGAAGCTGTAGGACTGTAGATGTAGCATGTGACATGTAAATAATCATACAAGAAAATATGACAATGAAAGAGTACATCACAAAAATAATGAAATGCGTATGAGGTGAAACAACTCGTGAACTTTATTTAGCAACAAGAACCTATGTATCTTGGTATCCAAGTATGTGTGCAGATTTGAAGGTGACTATGTATGGGAACATATGAACATGTGAAAGAGTGAGACACGGTTAATAGTTGTGTCAGAGTTGTTAAGTGTCTTTATGTGCCAAGGAGGGATCTATGTTTCATGCCAAATAATACGAAATCAAGTAGCCTTACATACCTCATTGTACGACCTCACTATTACCTCGAGATAACCTTCCCTTCCTCCACATATTTATTTATAACATAGTAGGTGATAAAACTAGCATTATCACCCAATAGATGCATCTTGGCAGCCCAATCTCATAAAGAAAAACAACATATGGGCAGCAAGCAGATAATTATAAACCCGAGCTTATTTTTTCAACCTTCCACCCCTACTCATATTTTCTAATACACATTATCATATACATATCATGTGCAGCTATTTTTAGTGCCATAACAGTCTTACAACATCCCACAAAGCACAACACATAAAAATTCTATGCAACATACAAATAGGCGGCATAACATTACATCCCTTCACTACATTTCAACGTCGACAGTTCCAAACCTGTTCCAACTTTAACCAAACAGTCCCCACCATAGATACAAATAAAACTAGTACTAAAATAGATCAAAAACACTCCTCAAAATAGGTGGAGGTTGTGAGACTATAGTCCTCAATCTATCAGTGCACAAGTTCCTATTACGAGCACAATTACGATATCACACAAGAACTCACTTTCGTGGATTGTAAAAATGGTGCAACAGCCTTTATACATCATTATAGAACTAATACGCATAATGAACAATAGCCCCCCTTCATAATCAATCCAACCAAAAAGAGAAAATCTTCCAAATAAACATGAGAAATGTATGATAACTTTTGGAACACATGTTGTCCAACAATTTCAGCAAAGGTGTAATTAGCTTAGCCTCTTGTTTTACATAAGAAAACCATACTAAACACATAAGTATTCTTACTTACCTTTTACCTAAAGGTTTAGGGCTTCTCCAAGAAAACTAAAAGTCTCTTGTGGCTGCTTGTAAAGTCAACAAAGAGTTGAGAGAGAACTTGGAAAAACAATCTGATTTTTTATTCAAGTTAAATGACTTGAGTGAGATGCTTATAAGCCCCTTTTAAAGGAGCACTTGGCCGACTTACTTTTCCATTATATGCCTCATTTTATCAAAAAATTAAAGTACCATTTTTCCCCTTAAACTTGGGCCTTAAGGGGCTCCAAATTGATGGGTCTTTGCTGCCTATTTTTCCCCTTTCTCTTAGTTAGTTTTGGCCTAATTCACCAAGTGAGTTTTATTGTACTTGGGTCCTTTCTCTATTATTCTCGGGCTGCAAATATAGTCCATTTATGATGCTAAAACATAGGCTAAAGGTACAACCTTATCACGGACTTTACTCATAATCGGACTTGGACAAATTCGACGTAAGGCCTCATCTCCGTTTAGCTAGCAAATTTAAGCTAAGCAAGTAGGTGAATCACCTGCTAGCTTCGTAAATCTTGCAAGAACCTCAATTCTCTCACATTGTTTAGGGCTATGATCTCCTCAATTTGACTTAAAACTTATTTACACTCGACCCTCTTCAGCGTTAGACATACATGTCGCCCTCTAATTTGAGATTCAAGCACTTTTAAAAATTGGCACTAATTTGAAAAGCCATATCATTTTTTATTTGCATAGTACTAGTTTTATATGATGTGGGGTGATACACAAAACTCCATATTCCTTTGGGATTTGACCCTAACCTATGGTTAGGTTTTATATTTGAGAACGAAGGCTTTATCCTCAAAGTGAGAGGTACTGTTTGAGCGTGATCGGGAAGGTGGAAAGTGAAAGGACCAACACATTTGAAAAGTATTAAGTAGGTCGGTCATACATGCATGTTTGACGACACAAGACCACACTTCCTAGCATATTCATCTCCATGCCAAGTGTCCTAGGGATGTCCCATTTTAGTAATATGCAGACCTTTCCTTCAACCTTGAAGTACGATGAAATTGACCATCGCATATTGGTTTTGGTGATTCACCGAGTTGCCATTTTGTCTGCAAAATTTGATAGCACCTTAACAGTCACTAAGTGACTCAAACGGCGGTCAAACTGATGGCCACCCTTTTGACCCCGCGATACACTAATTGGTTCCATTGATCGCTCTCTCAGCTCTCCACTCTATTTTTTCTCTTTTTCAACCCTTCCCAAATCAAAACCTGTTATTCAAAACTAGTAGCAATAAATAGTCACCTTGGGTTGCCTTCTAAGCAGTGTCATAGTTAACATAATGGCACGATGTAGTTCCTTTTCTTTATCAAGTCACCGCCGATTGGCTCTTCACTGAAAGTACCTCAGGATCATCTCCGAATTCATAGTTTTGCATATATTAAATACTACTTCCTTATCTTATCATTCATTCTTAACTTAAGATCTCCACTCTCTACATCCATAACAGCTCGTCCGATGGCTAAGAATGGCCTAACAAACACAATTGGCACGTCGGTATCCACCCCAAAATCTAAGATCACAAAATTTGTAGGAAGAATGAATTTGTCCATGTTCACCAACACATCACATATAATCCCCACTGGTCATTTAATAGATCAATCATCCATGAGTAGCTGCATTACTATTGGAAAGGAGTCTCCAATACTAATTCCTCAAGTATGGCTAAGGGCATAAGGCTTATACTTGCTCCTAAGTCACATAGTGCCTTATTGAAGTTTGAGTCTTCAATGGAGCATAGAATAGTGCATTCACCTGGGTCATTTTTCTGCACTACCAACTTTTGTGTCAAGATTGCACTATAATTTTGAGACACTTCAATTGTCTCACACTCAAGAATTCTCTTCTTCATGACCAACTCCTTCATAAATGTAGCATAACTTTGCATTTCGATCAATGCTTCCACAAGAGGAGCATTTATCGATAATGAGTTGAACATAGAGTAGAACTTTTGAAATATCTGAAGAAAAGGAGGATCAACCTTAGCTTGAGGTGTTTTTAAGATCACAGCTGGACTAGAATTTTTGGGGAATACTTTCTTAATATTCACAGCATCATCCCCATTCTTCTCTTGTTTATCGCTCTCGAGATTGCCAAGAGCATCAACATCTTCAACATGAGCTTCATACTGATCAACTTCAACAGTAACTGCACCTTCTTCTTCTCCTACTTCATTCAAGCCTTCTTCAACAATAAGTTATGGTTTTGTGCCTTCAACTACTTTCCCACTATGAGTGGTTATGGCTAGACATTGTTGATTGTTTCCCTTAGCGTTAGCCACTGCGTTACTGGTACATCTCCTTTTGGCCATTTATTTAGATGAGCTGATATACTTTTAAGTTGAGTTTCTAAATGCTTAACAGATGTCGAATGTGACATCATAGTTTGACTCAAATAAGCAAAGTCATACTCCATCTCCTTTAAGACTTTATCAGAGGCTTCCACATTTCTCAAGATTTGGGTAAGTATATCTTCAGTCCAAAGATTCTCTTGATTCATAACAGGGTCAACAACTTTCACCCTATCATAAGATGGAATATAACTATCTCCATCATGGTTCCTCTAACCCCTAACTTGAGGTTGGTCAAGCCATGCACGATCTCACCATCCGATGGTGTTGTTCCAACCTTAATTCCTAGGTTGCCTTGGAAAAGCTGACTGAGAACCCACTATTTAGTTTCCCATGTAGTGTACCTCCTCTTTGTAACTATCTTCAAATGGTGCACCTTCAAACATCACATCTCCAGTAGCTCCCACAATATTCACACTTTTACGATTTCCTCCCATGATATGCTTAGTACAACATTTTAGCCATGTTCCCATATCTCTCTTGATCCTTAGTGAGTTGCTCCTTGGATGGACCTTTGTGTCCTGAAGGTACCATGTAATTTGTACCATGCTCCATTAATCTTTGTCATGCCATCTAGGAGGTCACAAGTTTCAGTGAATGTTTGTGTCATCACTCCTCCTGTCACCAACAAATTAGTTACAACTTTGTTAACAATGTTGTGGCTCACATAGAAGTATTGCCAAAACATATGGTCTGGAACTCCACAGTTGGGATATTGGAGTAAAAGTTTCTGAAATTGAAGCCATGTTTCATGTAATGATTGACCTTCCAGCTTCTTGAATTCTCAATACTTCTTCTCAACTTTATCATCTTCGAGGGAGGGAGAAATCTTTCAAGGAATGCATGTTGCAGCTCCTTCCATGGAGTAATAGAATCATGAGCTAGCTCAGTTAGCTACCTCACTACCTCTCTAATGATAGAAAAAGAAAATAGCCTCCGTCGAATGGCATCCTGACTCAATCTCCCAAAATAGAATAGGAGACACACTTCAACAAAGTTGCTTAGGTGTTCATGAGGATCTTTGTGGCAAGTCCTCTGAACAATCCCTTTAGTAGGAGGAGTTGCAACATAGTGCTTGTTACGTGAAAATTAACTCTTCCGGCTAATAGGGATAGTCCGATAGCACCTGTGCTTCCCACTTGATCCCAGTTAACACCTTGCATATCATTCATATCTCCAATATTCTTTCCATAGACACTCCCATCATCCTTAATTTTAACACCTATTCTTCTTCAACAAAAACAACAAGAAAACAGTGAAAAATAACTTAAACGACAAGAACAAAGCTTAACAAACACTTCCATTATGAACCTGTTAGGAAGTAGGAGAGGTCATCATCAGCATGATAACCTACTCAAAGGAAGTAGGAGAGTTCATCATCAGCATGATAACCTAACAGAGTGGTTAGGGTCGAATCCCATAGGTAATCATAGTTCATGATAGACGTGAGACATTGGACTAGGTAATTTTAGGATCTGGGTGGGTTGCAATAATTAAGAGTAAGGATTGGACTTCAAAATATCTAATTAATAATTTAATCAGTAAATACAACAAAACACACCCAGTATAATCCCATAAGTGAGGTCTGGAATTTAATCAGTAAATATGGGAAGATACTGGGGATGTGCAAATATGGGAATTGATCTACCAGTTGGGAGTACATATTTGACTAAATAAGTTGATAGTGAGAGAGTAGGATAGGTTGTTTGTAACCCATGTTCATCTATGATACATGATGTTTCGTGTGAATGAACTACAAAATAAATGTGGACCCTCAAGGACACACTTTGGCCTAAGAAGTCTCAACAAAACCCCTAAGAACTTTGCCATTGAGTCCATGTCTATGGACTTCAACTGAAACCCCAAAAGGTTCCCAGCCATTATATCCATTCCATATCTAATCATTCCGTCTCAGGCAACAATAAGAGATCTAGAGTAAACCCCATGTTTGCAACCTTGAAATTATAGATTAAGAATAAAATGGATATAAATTCACTCAAATCAACTACAAATAAGTAAAAATATCAAAGACCCAATAGATTAGTCAAAAACCCATATAAATAGCACAACCCTAAATATGGGAATTTTTAGCCACACATATTAGAAATTAAAGATTTGACACCAGACATGGTAACTGTAGTCATAGGTAACAAGATCGAATAGAAATTAATTGATTATCACTAACCAATCTACTTCAATTTGCTTCGCAAAAGGTTCTTTGTGCTCCGAGAGGAAAGTTCTATGTACTACTCTCTAAACTCAATAGAAAAATATGTTCTAGTCTGATATGATATGTAAAATGTCCTTTATAAATCATTTATATACTCCATGAAAATATGTGAAAGTTTGTGCAGTGAAATATCATTTGGCGGTTAGGGTCGACCTTCGTCGAGCACTTCGACAATGCGCCAAATATACACTTGACCACTTTTCTCTGCATCTTCACAAGGCTTTCGCTTATGCAATATTAGGTGGTGGCTCTTCATTTTGCTGATTCAATTCAGTGATTCATTAAGTATCCATCACATTGCCTTCTTATTAGGGTTTTGGGGCTTTGATTGCTGCAACTTTCGGCAATCTCCTGTGCAATTCGGCAGTACATCAAACATTTTTTTTGATACTAATTCTGACCATATCCATGACATAAGATAGAACCTTGGTTGCTACAATGTCAGGCGGTCTCTCAGAGTGTTCGACAATACTGCTTTTTTGCACTTTTGCTCCCTTTCCGATATTTTGCCAACTATTAACTATTTGTGCACTTTTAATTCCATTTCCTGATATTGCACTTACATATTTTTTAGAAGTTATAAATAATAGAACTCTAAGGGCAATGTTTCTTTGCAAGCTAGCCCTAAAATGCGTCTGAAATATGGATTAATTAGTAGGACCAGTGACTTCGGCTGGGCAGTCTTTGGCTTCAAAGAAGCAGTAGACCAACATCATCTAATGACCGATCTATCATGTAATGAAGACTGAGTGACTTCTGTAATAATGGGCTCCTCAGTCTCCATTTTCTCAGTACTCTACTCGGCAACATGTTAACCCCAAGTCCCTTCTTATAGATCCCCAGGGAAGAAATAGCTTGATCAATATCTACCCCGCGCCCAGAGTAGTACTTATACCATCCTCAAGAAGAACCTCTATCAATCCCCAAATTGAAGTAATGTCGGTGGACTTTATCTCATTCATCTCTTCCCTCTGATGTGTGTTCAAAATACAACATATTTGATGTCCAAAATAAGGAATTTTTGAGTTCTTAATGCAAATTTTTATCATTTTTATGTATTTTTGTGTTGTTCTTGTAGAAAAGTTAGGTTGGCATGATTTGAAAAAGAGTTGCATATTTTGTTGAATCATAGGACATATGAGCTAACCTATGAGTCATAGCCCAAGCTACAAGTCGTAGGGTGTGTCATAGCAAGAAACAAAGACCAAAAACTCAGAAATCTGCTAAGTAGAGGTCCACTCTATGAGGTTATCCTATAGTTCATATGTTACACTACTACTCATGTAGGTGCACTCATAACAAGAATCAGAGAGACAAAATGTTGGACCAAAACCTGAATGCCAAGATTACGAGAGGAACATACGAGTCGTAGCTCAAGCAACAACTCATACCTGTGGGTCATACCAGTTCAGTCCAAGATGCCAAGAACCTAATGTAAGACCTCAACTATGACTCATAGTTTACCCTACGAGTTGTACCAGTAGGGCTTACCAGCTATCTTTTTGTGTTATTTAAAGGGTTTATTTGTAAACACTATAAATAGAATTTAGTTTGATTTTTATAGAGAGCTTCCTAATTATAGAAGATAGAATTGCCTTTGAATATTCTCTCAAGAATATTTTAGGGTTTTAGATTAGTTTATCATTTTCTCTTGGAAAACCCATTTTGGGGATTACAAGCTTGCTTTGTACTCATTGTTGATCAATCAAGCTTTTGGGTTTGCAACTTGTGATGCCTACATTCTTCCATGCTTTTTGTAAAACTCTCATTTATGTCTTATATTAGCATGTTTACTTGTTTTGCCTTAGCCATGAGTAGCTAAGCACTCACAACTTGGGGTTGTGGGAATTATGGTTAGTTGATTTGAAATAACCTAGGTTTACTGCATTTCTATGATTGGGTTTTGCATGTATTGTCTATTTCCCTTCATTATGATTGTTGTTTGGTGGTGGCCAACACCAAACCCTTCCTACTATCACTAGCCCGACTAAGGTAGTGACGAATAGGAAAAGTAAAGTGGATGATAGGATTCGATTGATATGTTCTTGTCTAATCAACCAAACTTGACCAAGGGGAGGTTAATTAGGACAATTGGTAACGATTAGGTGGCACGCCATGGTGGCTGACCAAGCACGATGGTGAAATTCGACCTTTACCTTCAAAAGAGGGCCGTAAGAACCTAAGTTACCATCCTGCATGCGGATTTCCAATTATAGTTATGTTACCTAGGGTAATCTAATCAACAAACAATGGAGAACACAATCCCCAAGTTGTCCCTAAAATTGAGTATTTCCTTGCGTATTGATTTAGTTTTTATTCTATTTTTTTTTAATCACAAAACCCCTCACACCCCACCCCCTCATTTAGAGATTTTAATTATTTATTCTTGAAATGATTATTAGTGGATTCTTGAAATCAAGCCCCGTATTCCCTGTGGATTCGACCCTAACCTTCGATTACGTTAACTGTTGATCGCAACCACTTTCTTATTAGAGTGTGAACATCATAAATAATTATGGCGCCATTTCAGGGGAATACGACTAGGTTTTGACTTGAATTCACTATTAGTTATTTCCAGTTTTGATTTCTACAATCTCTTGTATTTTACTTTTATTTTTGTTTTTGTTGTTTGATTTTATTTGCATGGTGTACTAAGTTGTATGCCAAACACAAGGAGCCAAGGAAAACCCTTAGCTCCACTCTATTTGGAGATCCATCGACTACTGAGAAGAATGACTCAAGTGAATGAGCATATCTAGGTACAGGAGGATATAAATATGAATGAGAATATGGGTAGAGAGGAGAATCCACAACCAAGGGGTAACATTCCACAGCTTAGGGACTTCAATGAAAATGCGTATTGATGGAATCAATATAGATTAAACCCTATGGCTATAGATGTTATTGGTGCCATAGTACTGCCTCCTTTACTGGTAGATACTAAGTTCACGGTATCGAGTGGATTTCTCCAAATGCTCCAAAATCATAAAAAGTTCACAGTATCGAGTGGATTGCTCCAAATGCTCCAAAACTGCGGATTATTCATCAGGCTACCTTTGAAGGATCCCCACCGTCATCTTCAAAATGTGGTGTTTGTTTGCAAGAGTGTCATGGGGACACAAAACCTTTCTCTTGATGTTATTGCTTTAAGAGTGTTTCCACTGTCATTGACTGGTAATGCAGTTATATGGTTGTCCGAGCTTCCTCCGGGTACTATTTTAAGTTGGCTGAGCTTCAGACTTTATTCCTTGAAAGATATTTTCCAAGATATAAGATGTTGAAGCTCAAGGACCAAATAAACAACTTTGAGTAATTGTCGAGAGACTCTATTAGCACAACATGGGAGAGGTTTACTAAAAGCTTGAGGATGGTCCTCGATCACAAGATTGTTGATGATGCTTTGGTTGAGATTTTCTATCGGGTGCTTGACGAGAACAGACAAGCTTGCGCCAACACAATAATGGGAGGCATGTTCCTTGACTAACCTTTTACATTGATAGCCGCAAAGATGGATCAAGCGGTCAAAACAAAACGAGCATGGAGTCAATGAGAGCAAGGTGTGATGAAACCTATTTGTGCGGTCAACACCAACAATGAGCAAGTAAAGGTAAACAAAGAGATCATGGAGCAATTTGCTAAACTCCATACAAGTATGGACTTGGTTTTAAAGCAAAACCAAGCAAGTGTCAAAGAAGTCACTCACCAACCTCTGAAATTTCCCGTCTGTGATGACCCATTCTTTGATGAAGATGCATCTTTTGTAATCAACCAAGCAGCGAGTTTCCTGAACAACCCCCAAGGGTACAATTCAGACTATAGGAGGCAAGGGTCCCAGAATCAAGGTCAAAATTTCAATCATGGTGAAGTGTATAGAGATAATCGAGGCAGATTCTATGACAGAGCCATATGCCGAATGGGGAAGAAGAGAGGGCTACAAGAATGGTCTTTACGTTCCACCTCCTAACCGTGATGCCAGGTCAAGCAAATCTAGGATCGAAGAGATGTTGAAAAAGTTGTTGAAGAGGGCCGACCACCACAATGATACTTTAAAGGGAATGAAAGTGGATATTTTAAGTATTAACCAAAAAATAGTCTCACTCGATGTCGATTAAGCAACTTGAACAACAATTTGGACAAGTTTCTTCATAGTTGAACCAATGCAAAAAGGGTGCCTTACCAAGCTATACGGTTCAAAATCCTAAAAATGAAGGGCATGGATTGGCGGTAATGACCCGGAGTGGCAAGAGCACTGTAGATTCCCCTATGCCGGTAATTATGGATAAAGTTGATGGGAAGGGTCTTGGTGGTGAAATTGTTTTTGAGGGAGAAGATCCGAAGGTTGTTGGGCTGTAACAAGAAGAGGCAAGGGTAAATTCAAACACTTCCTCTCAATGTTGAAGCAACTCTCCATCAACATTCCCCTTCTAGAAGCTTTGGAGAAATTACCTAGGTATGCCAAGTATATGAAGGATTTGGTAACCAAGAAATGAACTTTGAGCACAAGAGTTCTCACAAGAACTCCAATAATGTAGTGCTCTTATGACCAAATTTCTTGTTCAAAAGCGAGAGGACCCCAGTGCATTCACCATCCCTTGTACCATTAGGGATGTTGAGTTTGCCAGAGCATTGGGTGACTTGGGAGCGAGCATCAATCTAATGCCCCTTGCTGTATTCAAAAAGCTTGGCCTTGGCACTCCCAGCCTGACAAGAATGAGGTTTCTTATGGTGGATCGAACCATTAAAAGGCCAGAGGGAATCCCTTTGGATGTGCTTGTTAAAGTTGATAAATTCATCTTTCCCGCGAATTTTGTGATCCTTGACTGTGAAGTTCATTTTGAGGTGCCCATCATCTTGGGGAGACCATTTCTAGCTACTTAGAGCCCTAGTGGATATAGATTTAGGACAATTGCGATTTAGGTGCAATGATACAGAGGTCATATTTGATATTTGGCAGTCCATGAAGCACAGGACGAGTTCAAGAGTGAGGTGTG
This sequence comes from Solanum ossicruentum, assembly GCA_025774065.1. Taxonomy (NCBI): domain Eukaryota; kingdom Viridiplantae; phylum Streptophyta; class Magnoliopsida; order Solanales; family Solanaceae; genus Solanum; species Solanum ossicruentum. The sequence goes on from JAOTQR010126421.1 coordinate 13,314, forward strand.
GAGCCTTGGTAATAGTTGATGCAAGGACGATGACAAAGTTGAGTCACGACTTAAACAAGGCACGTCTTGGGAGGCAACCTAAGTATTTTTGATAAGTGTTGTGTGTTTTAAGTGTTTTTAGTTATTGAGAATCTTAGGTAGAAGGTGTGAGTATGTTTTAAGTTTAAAGACATTGATGCAATTATAATATTCTAGAGATTGTTGTGTTTTTTGACTTGGTCTGCAAGTGAAAATTAAAGAATTGAAGATATGCAAAAATGACAATGGGAGAAACTTCTACGAGCAGGCCTACGAGTCGTAGTCATCACTACAACTCATAGTCATGCCTCGTAAAAGAAAATAGTGAGTATGAGAAGTTGGCACATATAGTATTGGCCAATCTTACGACTCCTAGAATCCCTTACGAGTCATAAGTAGGGTTCGTAGTGCCCAGGTATGATTCCTAAATTTTTGCAATTATTGGGTCTGTTACGAGATTGGGACCTATTAGTTGTAGGATAGCCTATGACTCACAGACGAGGTCTCATAGTCTTGATCAGTAGCTTTTTAAATGATGACCCAATTTTTATATAAAAGGGGTAAAAATAACTTTTGACCCATAATTTCATTTATAACCCTAAGTCCGGCGATTTCCTCCCAAACCCATCCCCATAATTCTCTTTTCCGACCAAAATCTCGGCTACCCACATCATTTTCTGGCAAGGATTCTGGTGAGGTTACTATTTCCTAGGGTTTCGACATGATTTTTACATCTCTTTGCTTTGGTTAAATTCTTCGACCTATCGGTAAGCCTTATGGTTAAATTTAGCAATCTTTTGTGGTGAACCTATTCCTTGGATGAGTGTATGCTTTGTTTGACCATGTATAATCAAGCCATATGGTGATTTTATGATCTAAACATGAAACCTAGGGTTTGTATGCTTTGAAATGTTTTGTCGTGATTCAAATCTTGTTTTGAATTTTTGAGTGAGATATTATGAATGCAAAAATTATTAGTTAATAGAATGTAAGGCTTAATTGTTGCCCAACCATTGTGTGAATTGTTGTTAAAATGGAACATTAGGAGGTGTGGGAGTGTTTCGTATGTCTTAAAATGTTGGACTGAATTTAAATGGCCAAAATGGTATTTGTATCTTTCTAGAATGTCCAGTTGATATCAAGTGTGAGCTTGGAAGAAATTTTGTTTTCGATGTGCTTGATGTAATGTTAACTGATTTTGATTCTTGGGGATGATAATTTCTTTAAATTTCTATTATCATTATGGGATTGCCTATGCGCCTAGTATTTTATGTTTCTTTTATGTGCCATGTATTTCTAATTGTGTTATTTACTTGTGCTTGTTGTGGGAAAATGATGCCTTCTATTTTCAGCTACGAGGCACCCCTAAACTTGTAGGTTCCCCTACGAGTCATACGGGTCCATCATAGCAAG
>JAOTQR010126421.1:14844-61461 GCA_025774065.1 Solanum ossicruentum
TGCCTTCTATTTTCAGCTACGAGGCACCCCTAAACTTGTAGGTTCCCCTACGAGTCATACGGGTCCATCATAGCAAGCATTAGCCACCTATGATTTCTTCATATTTCCCATACAAGACCTACATACGACTCGTAACACTTGTCATGACTCATAGGGAGGGTCTTGTAATCATTCTCACTTCTTAAAAATGTCTCTGAAATTTTGTACAAGGCTAGACTACAACTCATAGGCTCCCCTATGAGTCATAACTGCCTCTCATATCTATGGTCAGATGCATTTTTGTATGTCATTTTATCACTATGAGGTCAATGTACGACTCGTAGGGCATCCCACAAGTCGTAACTGTACTCGTACCTGCAAACTTACAAGTGTTTTAGTTATCTTTCTTCTGTTTTATTTTGTTTTTATGCTTAAGTGTTTATGTTTCTTGTTCTTTGTTATGCGATTTATTGGATCAAACATCTTGAAACTTATATGTTGCTTTGTGGTTGGTTTGTGGATAAAATGCCTCCAAAGGGCAGACGTGCAATTCAAACTTTCCAACGAAGGTTGACTGATGAATCCTCCAAGACTGAGCATTCAGAGGGCTCTATGGAAGTCCACAGAGTCAGGATAAATCCTGAGGCCAATGGAGCCCAGACTGGGAACTTAGAGCACAGACTCCCAAGGAAGTTAGCAATTCCTCCCAATCTGAAGAGAAGGAACAACAAGGTAATATGGACGGGTCGGATAGCACCCTACCACAGATGACCCCCTCACATTCAAATTCAGAATTGGAGTCTGAGAACACCTCCCAGACCCAGCAGGAAGAAGTCCAATCTTAACCCCCCGCCAAATACAGATTGTGTGTCCAAGTATGAAAGAGATATGTGATCAAGGTTTAGAGCCCAAGGGACGAGGCAAACCGGTGCGGTAATTTCATGAAGAATTAAGACTGAATGACTCGGGGTTAGATAAAGTGTCTGGGTTGGATGCAGAGTTAGATAGACATGGGCTTCGATGGACCACACAGTCGTTGGGCAAGCATGCCCCCTTTGTAGTTAATGAGTTTTATGCAGCATATCTTGCCACACTCCGCTGGGGGCTACCAAAGAACAAAAATCCTATGGAGCAGCCGAGGTTTCGGGTGGTGCCAGTCTGAGGTAGGATAGTTCCTATTTTGGAGGAGACTATTCAACGAATCCAGTTTGGACCCAATTATAGAGTGCCTCAGACTACTGCATAATATGATGGGCGAATTAACAAGATGAGGAGAGCGGTGACTGGGAAGGATATTGGGGCCAGGACAAAGTTTCTTCGATGGATTACGGGCCAGAATGGTGAGGAGGGCTTTGAGCTGACTTGGGTTACAAACCATGTTGATCCTATAGTGAAGGCACACTTCTCATTCCGGGCCAAGTTTTGGTGGTCCATTTTCTGTTGGCATATCCAGCGCACTTTCACAAATAATATGATCACTTTGGAACGGGTTGTATTATTAGCCAGCATCTTAGCTAGTTATGAGATAGACTGGGCCCAGATCATCTCGGAGCAGATCCTTGAGGTTGCTGTCCGGACAAACACCTCACTGTCATTTCCGGTTTTAATTCATGGGTTATGCAATGCAGTGGGTGTTCCTATTAACCCCCATCGGGACCAGCACATAGAGGCTACACGCACCACTGATCCCAGCCAAATAATAGCTAACGAGAACCCTGTGGCCTTACCACAAGCGGCTCCTCCTATTTTAGAGCCATTGCTAGTAGAGACTCCAACTCAGAGTGCACCTTTAGCTGCTACTGGCAGTACTTCAGTAGCTACAGAGCCCACGTCAATTATGAAGATCGAGTCCACACCATCCTCCAGTACTCCGGCAACAACAGCAGCTTCATTACAGGTTGATTCTCTTACTTCTGTTGTTGGTTTTTAGGCATTTTTTACGTAGGGCAGCTACGGCGAAGTCCAAACTTCAGGTTCTATCTGCACGGGTCAGACATTGGGTTGACCATACTGCATGGGATAGGAGGAGAGGATGAAGGCATTCACCAATGATCTGGTAGATAAGAGAGTTAGGGTGGTGAATGCCAGAGTAGATGCCTTCGAGGCGAGGGTCCAGTAGAGACTTGAGGGAGATCAGCCTACTTACACGAGCATTATGACTGAGAAGTTGACCAAGTTTAAAGACAATTAATTGTTGATGTTGGAAACTCCTGTTGTAGTCCCAGAGGTGGCACCGACTGGTGATGAGGCATTCGATTGGCTAGCCGACCATTCGGATGTCCGTGAAAAGAAGCCCCTTGAGTATGATGTTGATCCAGATCTGGCTTAGAAGTGGTCGAGACTAGAGGAAGAGCCCATGCCCGAGAAGGTGGTGTAGGAGTCGTTATTGTTGGCAGCTATTCAGCGAGATTGAGAGTAGCACACCCCATATGGAGAGGGTAATTCTGGTACTATTACGGAGGAGTTGGTGCCTCAGGACCCCACATATCAGCCATAGACTAGTGCTTCATGCACCATGATGTTTGACTTCTTTTGACCCCAATTCTTGTTTTGTCATGATGTTTACTTTGTTCTCTTATTAGACAATCTTTTTATTATATTGGTTTTTGGATGTACTTAAATATTTTTTATGTTATATGTTATTTTTACTTATATTTAGAATGTTAGTTTATTTTTAATGTATGTATGTATATATTTCTATATTACGTGTTTTGTTTTTGTTCTTATCTTTACTTTGAGGAAAAAGTGTCCTCTTTTGGTGGGATGTGGGAAGTTATGGATTAAGGTGAAGTCTGAGTAGCCTCAATTCCATAACTTCCCCTATTTTTGATCTCAAGGTTTTCTTGCCGTGATTCTTTTTCCTTGTGGATGTTTACTTTTCTATTGAACCGGCATGTTTAGGTAGTGTAGATAATGTGTAAATTCATAATAGTGTTATCTGTTGGCATATAGATAGTCTTTAATTGTGTTTTAAAGTTTTGATGAAAAAAATGGGTACCCTCAACAATTTGTGAGATTGTAGTTATTGATGCATTCATCTATTTTTGAGTATCTAGCAATGTTTGTTCTGATATTGTGAAGGTAAGCTGAGGCTTAAAGCATGACCTCTGAGTCTATACTTAATTGTGGATGCAATGCCATGTGTGATGTGAGCTTATTTTGCTACATTCATGCATCTTGTATAGAATCAGAACTTGCCTTAGTACTCTAAGATTGGTTTGGTAATGTGGATAATATGGAGAGGATCTTAGGCCTTTGTTCTTTGAGTGAACCTACTCTTAGCCTAAATGACCCACCAACTGAGTGAGTGAATCCCTTGTTCCAAATTTTTGATCTTATCATTTACTCATTCTTTCTTGACATCTTACTAGCTTAACCTTGTTTGATGAAATACATTAATATTGGCCCAGGTCTGTCCTTGGACATGTGAACCTTAATTGAACCTAAAAGCCTAAGCTGAGGATGGCTACAAGTTGTGGCCCTGGCGTGAGGAATAGATATTGTGTATTTTACCTCAGGCTAAAAGCCTAAGTTGAAGGTGGCCCTTCTTGTGGTAAAGTAATGACAATGAGGTGGTTATTTGGGAAACAAAGAAAGAAATGAAAAAGCATGAGTCGAGTGAAGAAAAAGAAAAGAAAAGAAAAGTATCTTGAATTGAGAAAAAGTAGCAAGAATTAAGTTCAGAAATAAGGCACAACTAAAAATAGAAAGAAAGCACTCGAGAAAAGTTCAAAACATGAGAATTAGGGTGGATTTATTGAATAAGGTTGGGTTCTAAAAGCAAAAGGTGTTAGTAACATAGTTCAAAGATAGCTTTTAGTCACTATTGGCCTAAAATGTCATACCAAAGCCCCCTGAACCTATATTACAAGCCCATAATCCTGAAGTGATCCAAATCCACTTTATTACCAAGCCAAAAGATGAGTATAGAGGCAAGCTTATAGTATCAATCAGTATGCATGAATTTCAATTGGGAAAGTGAGAATGCTTCCTCAGTCCCTGAATTCTAAATACTTTTTTGAGTGAGTATGAGGGACTTCTTTCCAGTGAGGGCATTTGCACTACTTGAGTAGCATATGACTATACCAGCGATTGTGGATGGTTGATGCTCCTTAGCTTGTTATAGTTGGATTGCCAGGTATGTCATTATGTTCAGATTTTGCTTAATAACCTTGCAATCCTGTTTTGCAAATGGTAGTTGGGTACCTCAATCAAAGGAGTTGTTGTGTATGCCATTAGTGTAACTACTATGTATTTCTCATTGCTTGTGTAGATTGAGTCATCGGCTGAGGACAAGAAAAACTTCTATGTTGAGGGTGTTGATGTATTGTAAAAATTACAACACATTTCATGCCCAAAACAAGGGGTTTTATGAGTTCTTAATGCGACTTTTTATTGTTTTTATGTGTTTTTGTGTTGTTCCTGCAGAAAAGTTACACTGGTATGATTCTGAAGAAAAGTTACAAATTTTGCTGAATCATAGGACATACGAGCTCACCTATAAGTCATAGTCTAAGCTACGAGTTGTAGGGTTTGTCATATCAAGAAACAGAGACCAAAAATTCAGAAATCTTCTAAGAGGAAGTCAACTTTACGAGGCTATCCTATGAGTTGTAAGTTACATAACCACTTGTATAGGTGGACTCATAGAAACAATTAGAGAGTCAACATGTTGTACTAAAAAATAAAGGCCAAAACAATGAGAGGAACATACGAGTCTTAGCTCAAGCAACGACTCATACTTGTGGGTCACACCAGTTCAGTCTAAGATGCCAAGAACCTTATATGAGACCCTTAATAAGACTTGTAGGTCACCCTACGAGTCGTACCAGTAGGGCTTACTAGCTGCCAGCTGTCTTTTCTGTGTTTCTTTTAGGGTTTATTTGTAAACACGATAAATAGAATTTCGTTCAGTTTTTATAGAGAGATTCCACATTTTCAAGAATATTTTAGGGTTTTATATTAGTTTATCATTTTCTCTTGGAAAACCCATTTTGGAGATTCCAAATCTTGCTTTGTACTTATTGTTGATCAATCAAGCTTTTGGGTTTGCAACTTGTGGTGCCTACATTCTTCAATGATTTTTGTAAAACTCTCATTTATGTCTTGTATTAGTATGTTTGCTTGTTTTCCTGAGCTATGAGTAGCTAAGCACCCATAACTTGTCATTGTGGGAATCATGGGTAGTTGATTCAAAATAACCTACGTTTACTACATTTCTAGGATTGGGGTTTAAATATATTGTCTATTTCCCTTCATTATGATTGTCGTTTGGTGGTGGCCAATACCAAACCCCACCTAGCATCACTAGCACGACCAAGGTAGCGACGAATAGGAAAAGGCAAGTAGATGACAGGATTCTATTAATGTGTTCTCATCTAATCAACCAAACTTGACCAAGGAGAGATTGATTGGGACAATTGGTAATGCTTAGTTGGCATGCCATGGTGGCCGACCAAGCACCATGGTGAAATTCAACCTTCACCTTCAAAAAAGGGATAGAGGAACCTAAGTTATTGTCCTGCATGTGAATTCCCAATTGTAGTTATGTTACCTAGGGTAATTGAGTCAACGAACTATGGTGAGCATAATTCCCAAGTTGTCCCTAAAGTTGAGTATTTCCTCGCGTCTTGATTTAGTGTCTATTCTATTTTGTTTTTGAATCACAAACCCTCCCCGCACATCCATTTAGAGTTTTAGTTATTTATGTTTGAAATTATTACAAGTGGATTCTTGTTGTCAAGCCATGTATTCCCTGTGGATTTGACCCTAACCTTCAGTTAGATTAATTGCTGACAACGATCGCTTTCTTATTCCGCGTGAATATCATCACCCTCAAATTAGCAACATAGGCTTTTAAGTCATTAAATCAATATTTGATTCACCCTTCTCCTCAAGAGTTATCAACCAGGTGTGATAGACTCCAATCTCACCCCGTGCTCCTCCAAACTCACCATAAGCCTATCAAGTCTAAAATTTTGCTTATCAATGAGCTTCTACTACTTTTTCTCTTCCTTTAAAATAGGAGCGAATGCAGCCACAATGGCCCACTTAATAAGTGTCGGGTCAAAAGCCTTAACCTTTATCCCCTAGTATTTACTAACTCGGCCAAATAGGCCAAATGATATATGGCAGCCTACATAATTGGGTGTCAAAACGTAGGAGCCTGTGGCTATGATAATGTTAGTGTAGGAGATGAAGGGGTTGTAGGAGAATATATTGAAGTAGTAGAAGGCATGCCTATATCATGTGTCAACTCTTATGCACTGACCTCTAATTGATCAACATGAGTAGCTAATGAAATATCAACTAGCTTCCTCCTAGCCATCTCTTTCTCATACTTTTGAAATTTGGTGAAAGCCGATAGAGTGATCTTGATGTCGATATTTTGAAAAAAGGAAACACTAGATCCTATGCACAAAATCACAATCAATTTATGAATAAAAGATATGTCAGTTGATGCTTGACCCTTGTCAAAATCTCTAGGGTAATAATCAAGCATTTAACACCATTCGATCCATGATGCACCCTACAAAAGATATTTCATAGTATTGGAGAATGGACTCATTTTTGGACAACATTAGATTAATGATGATGAATCCAAACAAATAACAAGATGGAATATTGAGTTCCTTCTTTTCAATCATGCCTATCTTCAAGGCACGTAGGGGCTACATTACTAATCAATGCGGCTAACCACCATTTCAAATCACCAAGATTGTTCTTCTCCATTTTATCCATCATGTCATGACATAAGCAGTAAGTGCATCCTAAAATATCATTTATCTTTATTTAGTTGGAAGGAAATAGAACACCCGGAACCTCTAACTTGTCTATTGGCTTATGAACAACTTTAACTTGGCTTTGCCATTTGGGATAAGTCTCGTATAGGCCTCATCAAATTCTCTCACCTAACTGGGAATGAATGGATCCTAAGGTGTCATAAATCATTAAAATCTATGGAACCATATAGTGTCCCACACCTTGGGATACCTATCAACAACCCTGTTAGTAGATAGTCTCTTCTCTTCTAGAATCATCCTCAATTCGACTGTTGTTAATCGATTAAGATGTCAAGGAGCAATTGTTTCTTGAATAGCTCGGGAATCTTGAAAAATACCTTTTGACCTTCTTCATTGTTGTGACGGTTCGTAGGTTCGCTCAGATGGGTAGGATTATGGACACCATTTTCATCTCTTCGGAATTCGTCTATTCAATTTGGAGTAACCCCTCTTCTTTGTTCTCGGGGACATTATGTTCTGAAACATTTTATTTCCTTTTCCCTGCACCTTTCTAGGGGCCTTATTGTCGCCCAAGTTACACCTCTTTTTTTAGGATAAAGTGCTCATTGTCATGAAATAGAACCTAACTAAGGATAGGGTCGAACCCAAAGGAATATGTAGACACAAGAGAATTCAATTATTGCAATTTGAGTGATTAACTGACTTACTTTCCAAAAGGAAGGGCTTTGTAATAATCAATGAAAAAGTAAACCTAACTAACACAAGAGTAAAATCAATATGGAGAGAAACTAGGGTTTTGTGTTCCCCATAATTCCCTAACTTAGTATTACTAGATAACCTAATTCTTTTCTAGTGTGTAGTATGTAGGATGGTAAGTTAAGTTCACCAAACTCTTTGGTCCAGGTAAGAGGCGAATTTCACTATGTGACTTGGAAAATCTCCATAGTGTGCATTACTAACCCTTACTATTTGTCCAAGTACAACCTCCCCTTGGGCTAGATCGGTTAATTAGACAAGAACACACCAATTGAATCCTATTAATTAATCTCTTTTCCTATTCATTACTACCTTGGTCTAGTCAGTAACACTAGGTGGGTTCTAATATTAACCACCACTAGAAAATATGTAAAGCAAAGAGATTTAATCAATACATGCATGCACACTTTCCAAGAATTATGAATTATCCTAATTTACCTTCTTAGTTCATCATGGTTCCCATAACCCTAGTTGTTGATGTAGTTGCTTATGATTTGTGTAGATGCACGACTTATGAATTGGAATAACATAATAGAGAACGTATTCAATTGAATTAAGAACAAGCAAATCCAACTTGAAAGAGAATCACAAGATTTAAGATGAAATCAAAGTACAAGTGTTCTCAAAACTCTCCAATGTTATCTCACTATTTTTTTCTCTCTAATTCTCAAGTTCTCTGTGCACTATGCGTTCTCCTTTGAAAAGTAACCTAAAAACATATTTATAATATTTAAAATATAAGTTTTAAATGAAATAGGATAGCTGGGTTGGCATGCCTCATGAATAGGATTACGAGCCATATTGGCATTCCATGACCCTAACTGGGGTCTCATATAATATTGTTGGAAATCTAGACTTCAAGTCAACGACACCCCCTCTATGACTCCTAAAGTTGTTTACGACCTGTAGAGGGCATTTATCTAATAAATCTTTAGAAAGTACCAATCTCTGATCCTCATGGCATGAACCATGTTCTATGATTCGTAAATCATTCCATGACCTATCGTTATATTCATAGAATCAACTTCAGAAAATAAGCCCCTCACTGGAATTATCCACGAAACCACTTCACGACTCGTAAAGTCACCTAAGATCTGTAAAGAATCTCGTATTCCATAAAAATTAGCATATTTTGTATTTCTTCCCAAAATCAAGGCCAACCCTGGAATCCTGAAAACATAACACAAAAACACATAAAACCAACTAACATTGCATCGAGAATACACAAAATTTCAAGTTTTAAGCATCAGAAGTGTTGTATTTTGACAGCACATCAACATCCTAAACTTAAAATTATTACTTGTCCTCATGTGACAGACTCAACTATATATTTAATGTAGTAACACACAAACCTCAACCCAATGGCATACATCACATCAATCTCAAACTCAAACACCCACACCACATTCTTAAAACAGGATCAGATAGCTATCTAGCAAACCAACACAGACTAGTGCATTTGGCAACAAAACTATGACAAGTGAGGCACTATCAATAATCCATAATCACTAAATATGTCTAATGCTAACAATGTAGTGCAAGTGCCCTCACAGAAAGAAGTGCCATATCTGACGCTCAATGATGTTTTCATGCATAACCTTGGGACTATGCAAAATTACTCACTCTTACATGCATCATGCCTAATACTATAGGCTTTCCCCTATACTCATTATTAAGACCTTCAACTACCTAGACTACTGAAATGCCCCAAAATGTGCTTTGAAAATGTCCATAATCATAAATTTCATATATCATAAAATTTGTGCGTGATATCAAAAATCTAACTTCATATTCTCTATCAGGGGGAAAATTGAGTAGGGAATGGGTATAACCTAGATTTCAGAGGACCCATAGCAAAAACTAAATTTCATAAAATTTTAAATTCCAGTGTGCATCCGCGACCAGGCTGCAACGCGGACTAGGCGCGAATCAGTGTACTTTCTTCCCCCACGATAGGTCTACATCATGGACCAGACGCGGACCAGTTCAACTTTTTCCTTTATTTTTCTTTTCGGCCAAGGGCATTGGGGTCATAGTCCCAAGCCGACTTATGAGTGAAAACACCTATACCTAATTCAAATTTCAACGATTTTAAGCCTAAATTTGGGACTCAAGGATTCTCTTCAAGCTCCAAGTTCTCTTCAAACTCATCTTAAGAAAACCCATGTTTGAGATATGCGAGTTTCATCCTTTGGGTCCTTTCACCCATGGAGCCCAATCTTCCTTTTTATGAAAATTGCATGTTGTCAAGTTGTATCATCTATGGGTATCTTGTATTATGGATTATGATAATAAATTATTTTGGGTTTTTTATGAAATGTTGATTGATTATGCAAGTCTATTTATTTCAAGCTTATATTATGAAATGTTTTTTTTTAATTGAGATTATGCATGTTTTTAACTATAAACTATGATCTATTGTGAGATTTGATGATGGATTTCAAGGTATCTTACATGAGGGTTTTACTATATGTTGGTGGGTTGATTTACATTGAGTTTTCTCATATTATTTTGCTCTTGAATTGTATGATTTTGAACTAGCATTATGAACCCACCAAATGTTTGATCAAATGTCTTGACAAGGATTCTCAAGTTATTGATGATCTATTACATGGTTTATAATTCAAGTGACTTTATGATGATCAAGGGCTTGCATGTATGCATTGAATTCATGATACTATGGTGTTACAAGTAGATCACACCTTGTTGGGGGGTGACATGTCCAATCATCTTGTTGAAGGAGTGACATGCCTCAATGACCTTATTAGGGGGTGGAATGCCTAATCACCATGTTAAGGGGTGACATACCTCAATCATTTGCTTAGTGACATGCCCAATCACCATGTTGAGGGGTGAGCAACCTCAATCACCTTATTGGGGGGGGGGGGTGACATGCCCAATCATCGTATTGAGGGGTGAGTGCCTCAATCACCTTGTTGGGGGATGACACGCCCAATCACCTTACTGAGGGGTAGATACCTCAATCACCTTACAAGGGGTTGACATACCTTGGATTCCAAGTAGTAGCTTGCTTATGATTATGCATTTTGACTACATTGGATTATGTCTTGTTGCATTGCATCCTACATATTTAGTACATTCAAATGTACTAATGCATACTCTATGCCTATATTATATTATCATGTAGGAACCGGACCACCACTCGATCATCCTCCATGTGGCTAGTTCGGTGCTTTTGAGATAACCTTTGGGGAGTCCTCAAGTCCGAGGATACCATATATGTTACTCTTTCTATTTTCTATTTCTTTATGTTGAACACTGGATTTTATGAGGGTGAGCCCGAAAAGTATCTTGGCCCCCGCTCCATTCCATGCAAAAGGTGTTATCGGATAATTGTTGTACTTACGCGATGAGTTTGACTCCTTTATGTTTTTATAAATATCAAGACTTCCCTTAGTCTTGCTTCCCTTATTTGCATCTCTTGTGTGGTTTATTTTGCTTCCGCGGCCAAGGATGTGTGAATGATATGCTAAGAGGCTTGTTTGGGGCTCCTTTGAGTTACCATTCGCTATGTCATGTCTAGGCCCTAGGCTTGGGTCATGACAACTAGGATCACTTTAAGACTTTCTAGGCTTGTAACATAGGCTTAAGGGGCTTTGATATGGTATTTTGGGAACACAGTGACTAAAGGCCCTCCTTGACATTATGTTTTCCTACACTTTTGCCCTACCAACTCTGTTATTTTCATCTCATTATCCCTTTCTCCTATTTCAAGCTTTTCTGGGTGCTTTCTTTTTATTTTTCAGCTTTTTGACATATTTTTACACTTTATTTTTCTTTTTAACTCAGAACTAAGGCATCACTTCTTTTTCTTGCACCCAGTACAGGATTTTTCTTCTTTTCTCTATATCACTAATTTCCCCCTTATTTTTGTGTTTCACCCTTATACGACCACCCTCAACTTAGGCTTTTGGCTTGAGTTGAGGTGCACAATACCCATCCTCAAAACCAGGGCCACTTATGGTAGCCACCCTCAACTTAGGTTTTTTGCCTCTGTCCAAGGTGCACAATGTTCAAGGAAGGACCAGGATTTTACAACTAACAAGGCCAGGTTATTTAGGTGTTTGCCAAAAATAGGTACATGTTGGCTCAAAATTAGGAAATAGTGATATACTGCAATTTTTGTTGGTCATTTAGGTTATGTGGCTTTTAAGAACAATGGCCTAAGATCTTTTCCTAATCCAATTAATCTACAGTTCAACTTAAAGTAGCAAAGCAAGTTTTGAATTAGCACATAACATATGAATTTAGCAATTCACAACTCACACTCACAAGGTACTGACTACATTATCAACAAAAGACTCTCAGATCATGCTTTTTTATCTCAATTTATCCTCACATATCCGAACAAACATTTTCAGCACACCTAAATATGCATGCTTGCTATCTAGTGGGTATCATTTTTCAAACAAAATACAAAAACATGTCATATGCCACAGGTATTGGTACTAAATGCTACAAATACTACCTAAACATCCTAAATGTGTCAGTTCAATTCAAAGTAAGTATCCATGGGAAAAAGAACATAGACAAGAAAACCCCAGGATAAAAAATTAAGGTAGTTATGGACCCAAGCTACTCAGACTTCACTAAGGCCCATAAACTACCTATACCCCATCTAAAAAAAAGGGCATTGTCCCCAATGCACTCAATCAATGCAAAACAAGCTATAAAGGGTAAAAAATCATACTTGGGTGCCTAAGCGTCAATGTGTGGATGAGTTTGATCACCCTCCTCTTGTGTGATAGTCTCCTCAGTAGTAGCATTTTGTTCGGAGGGGCTAACATCTCTCATTTGCTCTAGCTCATGAGCTCATCGATCTCTACCTTCTGTCTCAACTCCTTCAAGACAAGACCAAGCTTCTCCTACGCAGTCAGCCCCGAATAAATTTGTATGGCATAAAGATCATCGTTCATGCGGGGCCTCTTTTCATGGGAAGGCTGGATAGGCTCATTGAAGCAAAAAGATCTACCACTGGCACTAAAGTGTGGTCTCTGGTAATGTCACCGGTGCTGCCAGTGTTGCTATCATATCAGGATCGAGCTACTAGATCTGCGTGGAGATGGTCATCAAGTTTGCTTGCATGTCTGTGCTTAAGCTCTGTTGTACCCTTACCATGAAGGCGTTAATACAGGCATCCACGATGGAGAAACAGTCCTGGATAGTAGTGACCATGAATGCCTTCATATGACCTTCTAAGTCTGTGATCGCTTGCACAAACCCATACTCTAATCTGTTAAACAAGCTGAGTCAACTATGACTCAACACGAGATAATCTCTGGCCATGGCCTGTATAGATTTGGCAGACATATAAACCATGCCCATGGGAGTAGCATGTGATAACGTTGCATGTGATGTAGGAACAGATGTAGTGGGCCCTCTCTCCTCATCTGCCTCAGGTTGTGCGGGTCTATCCTCAGTAGCAGCAGCACTGGTCGTGGTATGTGGAACTTTAGGCACTGACATGTGGTGACCATCTCTAAAAAAGAGCATGATAGTGATGTGCTCATTGGAGTACCACCGGGTTCTCCTCAGCCTTGCTCTGGCTAGCATCCAAAGTACACTGGGCCTCAATCGGTGAGTCCAACTGGTGTATTCTCTCCACCCTTGAATCTAGACAGGGCTTATATGTGACCAAGGAAATGAATGGGATGGAGGTGGACCTCTTTAGGGTGGCCTCATGAATCTGCTCAGCAATGAGGTATGCCTAATCAATATCATAACTAGCCGAGATGTTGTCAACTAGTACTACACGCTGTGGTGTCAAAGTATTATCAGCAAGAGTCAGTCGGATGCGTGATCGAACAACTGCCTACCAAAACATGGTAGGGAAACTAAGCGAATCCTCGACAATAAGCTCCAAGTGTGTGGTGACCCATGCAGGTTCTGGACTCTGCTCAACAATATAACCTATCACCTATCTTATCAAGCTGGCTCTGTGCTCTGGATCCCTTATCAAACAGTTTCTCCCTCGTTTGTCCTATTCTGTAGTCATACTCAATAGTGGATCTAGGGGCAGGGAACTCTGGCCCAAATAGCATTCGATAGATGGTGTTTTCTGATATGTCCACTTGTCGGCCCCTCACTCTTGTCTAGATTAGTCTGGGATGAGCAAGGCGCTTCTTCCCCTTGGGAGGAGTCTTGTGAAACATGGTTGCATATGACACATATAGCTTCCTTATCATAGTAAGGGAATATCATCCAATGTATTTGTTCAACCACAGAAGCACATGTCTGATCATCGTGTCTTGGAGACCAGGGACACTGTCTAGTTTGTATGGGCTGACTCTGGGCTCCTCATAAATGGAGTGGGCTAACTTGCCTCGCTTTGTCTACTATACGTCCTCAACATAAATGGTCTGCATGCATGCTCAAGCATATGGAGAACTACATCTCCGAAGCCTAAGTCAGAGCTAAGCTCCTCTCTAAATGGAGTCATTTGAATAGAATACTCCTGTCGTGGCCACCCTCATCAAACAGGAGAGTGCAGACAAAAAGAGCTTAAGTGTGCCTAGCTCTGGCAATTGCTCTAGTCTAAGGTTTAGCAGCCTACGGGTCCGAGTGAACTCCGAGGTCCTCTATTGATCCACTTGGAGTAGGGACCTACTCATCCTCCGAAGACTCATCTTTGAGCCTCCTCTATAGGTCCCTGATCTCATCATGTTTAGGTTTTGGGGCTATAGTACCTAAAACATAAATATTTACACCTTTGTTAGCCACAAATTAAAAAATGAAATGCAAAAACTATTCAAATTGAGTTGCAGAAGGGTCTATGAGACCACCATTACAGGTCGTTGTGGATACATTGAGCCATAGAGGCTATTGTAAAACAGTGGTCACACAAATTTTTTTTGTCACTGGTAAAGTCTACAAGACCAGGTACGACTCGAAAATTAGTTGACAACCCATAGACTGAGCTGTAGAGAATTCCAATTTCTAAAATTATTCCAGGCAGGGATCTATGAGATCTTTTTATGAATCGTAAAGTAGTCTACAACTCGTAGACGGTATCATCTAATGGATCAGAAACTCTAAGTTTCTGGAATCTTGTACATGAGGAAATTATGACTCGTGGAATGTTCCATGGGCCATAAAAGCCAATCGTAGTCAAGAAACTCAGTCACCTGAGTTTCCATGTCCATCACAATGGAACCCCATTTAGCTTTGTCAACTTTATTCTAACAACATTGAAGCAAAACACACACTCAGATGATTTTGACACACAACCAAGACCCCAACATGTTATTCAATACTTGTACCCATCTATATTAATTAAGCATGTTTCCCCAACCCTTTCGACCACGCATGAACAATTTCACATAATAAGAACGTACACCTATGTCATCACCCACCATATTAAACACACATTCAATTCATCACAAATGGTGGGTGATTCAATAGTCACCAAAACATAGTATTCTAATCATACAATCAAGGCAACGACACTAAATTCCAGACTTAGACACATATTCAAATATGGGCAACAATAATTCAAATTTCACACATGGGTTTGTGTCTAAACTACCATTCCCAACATGATTTTCAATTTAATCATATAAATATAGGCAAATTAATGGTATTTGATTAACCAAAAACTTAACAAGTTTTTTGACAAGCTTGTAGAAGATGAAAGAGGTAAAAAGACACTAAAACCCTTGGTTATTGGCAAATCTTGTCAGAAAATAAAGGTACGGTTGCTGTCGGTGGAAAAAAAATTCCTCGGGGTGGGATTGGCCGGGTGATTTTATAGTTTAGGTTTGAAATGGGGTCAAAAAAATTTAACCCTATTATTTATACCTTGACCAGGTCAATTAAAGTCTAATGGGCTTGGACTTTACGAAAATATTTTATGGCTTGTGAACTGTGGTTTTGTAGAACATCAAAACTCTAGATTTTAGGACTGGGTTTCACAGACCAGTCTACCAGTCATAGAGTGATGTACATCTCATAGAGTTTGTCAGAGAAAACCTCAACACTTAGAAAAATTTCAGAAAACTTACATGGGGTCCATAAGCCCTATTCATGACCCGTAGTTTTATTTGTGGATCATAAAGTTTTCTCGAGGACTGGAGTGCACAACGTTTTGCTCACTTGAAATCTCTACAAGATGGTGTATGGATCATAAAGTATTTTATGACCCATAGAACTAGTCGTAATGACTCTCATGATGCTCTTCTCAGCCAAAAATGGTTGACTTAGCCATGTACCTATATATTCTTCATAGAACACACTGTTACCTATATGTAACTAGCCATTGTCCAAAATTACAACCAAAATACAAGAAAATAAACTACCTATGAGTCCAAAAACTTAAACACTATTAGATCAAAGAGCTTAGGTTGCCTCCTAAGTAGTGCTTGATTTATTGTTGTGGCATGACTTTGACAAATTGGTTACTCAGACTTCACCAATTGCCCAGGCTTCATTCTTCAAATCATCTAGGCACTTCATAGACTGACAGATATTGAAGATAAACTCTTTATCATTCAATCTGAACTTGAGTTGACTGGCTTCCGTATAGACTAGTGCTCGCCTAATGGAAAGGAATGATCTTCCCAAGATCATTGGGATGTCAAAGTCAACTTTGAAGGCTAGGATTACAAAGTTCATAGAGAATATGAACTTCTCAACTTTGACCATCATATCATATAGTATCCCCACAAGCTTCTTCACCATGCGATCAACAATCAACAGCCGCATGCTTGTTAGAGTAAGGGTTTTGAATCCTAGCTTCTTAAATATAACAAGGGGCATCAAATTAATGTTGGCACCTAAATCATAGAGTGCCCTTGCAAACACCATATCTCCAATGGTGTAGGATATGGTGAAAGTACTAGGATCTTCTCGCTTCTGAACCAAGGACCTTGTAGCAATAGCACTGCAATGCTGAAGTTCTTGGGAGAGCTCCTGACTCACAGTACACTTCTTAGTAACTAGGTCCTTCATTTACTTCATATACCCTAGTATCTTCTCCAATACCTCAATGAGAGGGATGTTGATGGAGAGTTGTTTTAGCATGGAAAGAAAGTTTTTGAACTTTCCTCCTCCCTCTTTTTTCTTTGAGGGAAGGGAGGAGAAGGCCTAGGAATGGGCTTCAACTTCTGTGGCGCATCAACAGCTTCACTCACCCCTTCCTTGCCATGATCATCTCCTACATCTACATCCTTCGCTATAACTATCTCCTCTCGAACATCATCCTCATCAACTTGAATAGGAGGATCAATGGTACTCTTGCCACTGCGAGTAGCAACCGCCATACACTTCCCTTCATTCGTAGGGTTCTTAAATGTGTTGCTAGGAGTGTACCCCTTTGACGCTGATTGAGTTGAGTTGATACTTGACTAAACTATTTCTTGTTTTGATAGCCATAGAATAAGAATCAATTTTCTGATTAATGCTGGAAATCTCAGATTTTATTCACCTCAAAGTCTCATCCTGTGTCTCGCTTTTCAATAGGTGATCAAACATCTCCTGAATTCTTAAGATACTTGCACCTGCACCATAGTTATATGGTGGCACATAGGGACCATTTCTAAAGCCATTTCTACGACCCCAAACTGCATCTCTCTAGGCCCCTGTTCCGATCAAAGTATTCTCCGTGGGTGTCCCTGAAAGCTCCATCTCTGTTGAAGTTCTAACATTGATTTCTTTGACCTTGGTGCTAATAGTCCTTGTTGGACCCTTGGGAATTGGTTGGGAATCCCCTGTTTGATCAGCAACAAAACAGGTGTCCCACTCGTAATAAGGCTCATCATATAAGGGTGCATATGGAGGTTGATAAACCACTACATTCACTCACTCCTGGTTCTGCTTCATAATAACCTCCATGCTTGTGCAAATTTAGCATGCTTGCATGATTTCTTCGCTGATCTTTGCTTTCTCCTAACCAATACTGATAGCACACAAACTTTCGGTAGATGCTCTGTCTCTCTGCCACAATGCACGATTTCTTCGTTGATCTTTGCTTTCTCCTAACCAACACTGATAGTGCACGAACTTTTGGTAGATGCTATGTCTCTCTGCCCCAATGCACGATTAGTCTTGACCACGCTCTCCATCTTTTTTGCTATCTTTGAAACTGATCTAAGAACATGCCCTCCATGATAGTATCAGCATAAGTGTAACTATTCTAATCAAGGGCACGGTAGAAGATCTCCACCAAGGAATCATCAACTATCTTGTGGTCTGGACACTCCTCAAGCATTTGGCCAACCGCTCCCTAGTAGTACTGATCGAATCACCAAGAAGTTGCTCAAAGTTATTGATCTAGTATTTCAACTCGAGCTTCTTCAATCTAGGAAACTACCTCTCCAAAAAGGTCTTCTACAAATCTGCCTAAATGGTAATAGAACTCTGCAGAAGCTCAGATAGTCGTAATGTTACATGGCCAGTAAGAGACAACGAGAAGACACGAAGTCCTATAACATCCATATATAGATTTTGTGTTCCCATTACACTCTTGCAGACAAATATAAAATTATGTAGATGGTTGTGAGGATCTTCCGATAGTTAGCCCACAAATAGTCCATGGTTTTGCAGCATCTGAAGCAACCCACTTGAGACTATGAACTTTGTGTCAATCGGTAATGGTAGCAACACAATAGCTCCAGTCACCTCCATAGCCATATATTCATTCTATATCGGTTCCACTGAAGATCCTATGGCGGTGGAGCAATATCCTCAAGAGGAGGTGGGTTCTCATGATCAGCATTCTCATTCTCGTTCCTGTTCAGAGCTGTATTGGTCATGTTGTTGGCATTATCTTAGGCCATTCTTCTCAATGTTCTATGGATTTCTGTGTCAAACAGAGTCAAAGGTCTGCCTCAACTTCACTTGTTGGGCATACACTACAGTTCCACCATGCAAAGAAAACAAAAACAACAAAAAAAACCATAAAATGTGGGAAATAAGGATAAATACCCAAATCACTTTAATTAACTAACCAAATCACTTTGAATTAACTAAGCCTAACCATATTCCCCGACAATGGCGCCAAAATCTTGATGTCACCAAAGCTACAACTCCATTTTGAGGATAAAGTAGTCGTTGTCAAGAAATAGAACCTAACAAAGGTTAGAGTCAAACCCAAGGGAATATGTAAACTCAAGAGAATTCAATTCCGCAATTTGAGTGATTAACCGACTTACTTCCCCAAAGGGGGGGTTTGCAAATAATCAATGGAAAAGTAAACCTAACTAACACAAGAATTAAATCAATATAGAGAGAAACTAGGGTATTGTATTCCCAATGATTCCAAAACTTTGTACCACCAGATAACCTAATTCTTTTCTAGTGCATAGCATGTCGGACGGTAAGTTAAATTCACCAAATCCTTTGGTCCAGGCGAGAGATGAATTTCAACATGTGACTTGGCCCATCTCCTAGTTTGCATTACTAACCCTTACTATTAGTCCCAGTACAACTGCCCGTAGGCCCAGTTCGATTGATTAGATAAGAACATATCTATCGAATCTTGTTAATTGATCTCTTTTCCTATTCATTACTCTCTTGGTCTAGTAAGTGATATTAGGCAAATTCTAATGTTGACCACAACTAGATAACATGTAAAACAAAGTGAATTAATTAATACATGTATGCTTATTTTCCATGAATTACAAATTTATCCAATTTTACTTAGTTAGTTCTTAATGGTTCCCACAAACTTAGATGTGGATTTAGCTACTCACGATTCGTGTAGAAGCAAGACTTATAAATTGGAATAACATAATAGAGCATTTATAAAATTGAATTAAGAAACAGAAAATTCAACTTCAAATAGAATCACAAGATTAAAGATGAAATCAAAGTACAAGTGTTCTAAAAAATCTTCAATGTTATCTCACTATTTTTTCTTCTCTAATTCTTAAGTTATCTATGTACCATGTGTTCTCTTCTCAAAAATAACCTAAAACCTATTTATAATATTTAAAATGCAAGTCCTAAACATTATAGGATAGCTGGGTCGGCACGTCTCATGAACAGGTCTTATACAGTGATGCTAGAAATTTAGAATTCAAGTCTACGACACCCCCTCTAAGACTCTTAAAGTGGTTTACAACACATAGAGGGCTTTTTTCTGATGAATCTTCAGAAAGTATCAATCTCTGATCCTCAAGGCAATAACCACGTTCTACGATTCATAAATCATTCCATGATCCATCCGCATTTTCATAGAATTAAGTTCAAAAAATCAGTCCCTCACTAGAATTGTCCACGAAATCGCTTCACGACCCGTAGAGTGACGTACGACCCATAAAGGGTCTCGTACTGCATGAAAAATTACCAACTTCTATATATTTCTTCCCAAAATCAAGGCCAATCCTGGAATCTTGCAAACATAACACAAAAACACATAAAAGCAACTATTGCATTGAGAACCCACATATTCCAAGTTTTAAGCACCAAAAGTATCGTATTTTGACATTACATAAGACTTTCTCTGTCATTGTTATTCTGCTTCACTTTCAGCTAAAATCGCTTCATGACCAGCTCTAATTGAAGCAACAACATACCCCAGTGCCTCAAAAGGCTCCCGCTCATTGCGGGGTGAGGCCAGCTCTAATTGAAGCATCTCAAGAAATTAGGTTTTTTGTCTTGGCATATCTACAAAACATAACAAAAACATTTGTAAGAGAAAGCACATGAGAACGGATACAAAATGATATGAGAAAAAAAATTCTTGCCAGCTATTGGTCAATTAGCCTGTTGAACATGTTCGATGAATTGTCGAATGTGTTCGGCTACCTAAATGATCGTCCCTGAAATTTTTCGCAACCATATGCCCATACTCCTGTCAACTTTGGTGACTAGAGGTGCAATTTGGTCCACTAAATGTTCATAACCTACGTTGACAGAAACTATTATATTTAAACTAGTGAAAATTGACGGTGCATGTGTCCAAATGACAGTGAAAATGTCCGTCGCCAAATATGACTGGTATACCACTGACCCCAAATTTTAGAATTTAAAGCAATTTACAAATAATATATGGATAACCTCACAATGCATTCCACACATTCAATCAACAGTGTTATTCATCATCAGGGATAACCTTGGTACTAAGTCATCATCTCACGAGAATACATATACATATATGTGCTTGTAAAAGGGGCATAAGTCTTGTCAAATCATAACAATGCATATTTATGCTTAATAGCCAAACATACTTCATAATCATGCATACTTGGGCTAAAAAGACAAATCATAGATCATGTCATACTTTTATGCATTGGAATAGCTCCTTCATCATAGTGGTGTAAACACCTATAACTGCTCAAAGAGTCATATCTTAGATATTATGTGATCACATTCTTGTTATACCCATACTTTCCCTGAAAATGTAGATGTCATCATAATACTGACAGTCCATATCATAAACTTTATGAAAAACAATTTTCATCTATGCATATGACATGAATGATAAGAGAATAGCATAGGCAATAGATATTATACTTTAATCAACAATACAATAAGAAATACATGTAAATCCATGAGTAAATTCACATTCAAATCATAATTTAGATTATCCATGCATAAATCTAATATATAAGGAGACATGCATATTCAAATCTTCATAATATAAATGCAATTCAACATATTAGGGCTTACATCACATTAAAAACATCAATTAAACATAGCCCATGTGTCAATTGAATCAAATAAAGAATGATTAAAAGACCCATATTCAAAGTAAGCTTAATTTCATAAATCAAGCAGTAAAAAGGTTAGGGGTCTTCATGGTTGAAAGGGGACCATGAATCAATCTTACATACCTTAGATGTTTAAGAAGAATCAAGAAGAAATTAATTAAAGAAGAAGACCCTTGCTTGAGCTCCAAGCTAATCCTTCAATAACACACTTGAGGGGAGTTCCTTAGATGAGAGAATTTGAACATTCTAAGTATATGGAATGAATTAGAATCGGAATAGAGGAGTATAGGTCTTTTCAGGGGTTTAGCATAGGTTAGAAAGTAAGAAACAACCCTTAAGAATAACCAAAATTACAAGAAAGCTTAATGAAATGAGTTTCAAAAAGTTGTAGGGGTCCCATCAAGTGGGCACACTGGTTGTGTGAAGTAACATGGACCATATGGGTGCCCATGAGACAACAATTACTAAATTTAGATGACATTCAGCAATATCTCTTCAGACCAAGAGTGCTTCCACTGAAGGCCTCATGGACCATGTGAAGCTTCACGAGTCGTAAAAAAGTTTTTATGAAGATGCCAAGTTCTGAGATTGTGATTTGACACCTAGTAAAATTCAAAAACAACACCCTCATAGGGCCCCACACTATCCATGTGGTGCTGTAAAACTTGGGTAGGGGTTCATGTCATGACCCAAGCCTACGGCCTAGATGTGACATGATGAATAGGGAAGCCGAAAGAACCCCAAACAAGCCTCTTAACTTATTATTACAGATCATTGGTCGTGAAAGCATATAAAAGACATAAAGAGTAAGAATAGGGGCAAAGGGCTAAGGGGAAGCTTGCATAACATCATGATCAAGAGATAAAGAGTCAAAGCTCATATCATAGATACATAACATATCCAACAAACACCTCTAATACTTATATAAGAGAGGGGCCCAAGACAAAGCAATCGGTCTCACCCTCATAGTCAAAATAGAAATAAGGAAGAGTATCCTAATACATAATAAGGGAAACATAGACTAAGCTCCCTGAAGTGGAGGATTCACCAAACTAGCTTGGGTAGTATCGAACTAGCTACGTGGAGGAGGAGGATGATGAACTTAGGCTCCAGTTCCTTCATGATGATATCATGTAGGCAAGAGTATGTGTTAGTACGTTTGAATGTACTAAGTATGTTGGATGCAATGCAACAAGAGATAGGCATCATAATCAAAATGCATAACAATAGGCAATAAACATAACATAATAATATGGTACCTATGATCAATGCATAAGTAAAACATGCTCAAGTGACTCATGCTCATATGGGATATCATATGTGTAGAAGAGACCAAGCTACCTTTCCAAGGTACAAACCCCTTGGTAGGTTGGTGATGGTGCCCCATCACTTAGGTGGTGAGGTATAAAACCCTCACTAGGTTGATGAGTACAAAACCATATGCCACCCTATCACCCTGGTGGTGAAGTACAAACTCCTCATTAGGTTGATGAGTACAATCCCCCATCTAGGTTATCTGGACTCTTAGTCCCCCCGAATTGGGCATAATCTAATGAAACACTTATATAGGATGTATCATAAACATAAGCTTTTTTCATCATCATATCATATCTCATTCTTTGGGCCTTCATTTCCTCAAGAAATCATAACCGAACATTTTATCAAATACTTGGCGAGTGTGAAATGGTAGTATAAAACCATGAAATATAAAGATGAAATCATGCAAGTAAATCTATTGTAAAACCATCAATTAACATCTTGCAACAGCCTCAAGCAATATACATCAAAACCCTCATCAAATCTTACAATAGATTCCACTATTACATTTGCTCGTGCAATCAAAAAAATAAGAATTGAAAAGCCAATTTTCATGACTTTGAGTCAAAAAAAGACGTGTTGGAACACTTTTTTTCCAGATATTTGTCTAATTCTCCCGAGGTTTATAGCTCAAAACATAGCGAAACAGTCATAACTTTACATAGCTTTAATATAGTTTATAGACATGTTCATACTAGTAAACCCATTAATAAAATCAACTTTAAATCATGCAAATTGAGTAAAAAGGAGATTAGGGCATGATGGGTAGAAGGACCCAATGGCTAAAACCTACATACCTTAGCTTTGAGGAAGGTCTTGATGAAGAATAAAAATGGAGGCTTGAAGCTTGAAGGAAATCCTTAATTCCGAATGAGGGTTTTGAGAATTGAATTTGGGAGTGAAAAATATTGTCAAGTGTTTGAGTGGATATAGGGGAATGTTTAGGATGATATAAGGGTGAAATATGACTAAGTCTAGGTAAAAAGACATTTGGGAACACTTAGGTCTAAGACCCAAAAGTCTTGGACTGCACAGAAAAATAACTAGGCAGAAACTACAAGGGTTTGCATCGCGGTCCTGTTGTGAAGACTGAATTAACACATTTCTGTGATGGAGGCGCGTTACAATATCATCACGGATAGACACTGGATAAGCTATTTTTAGAAAATTGAAATTGCTATTTGTTTGCTCTTAAATCAGAGTTAGACCCTTTTTCCCCTAATTTTGAACCCCTAATAAAGAATAAGAAGTTAGATTTTCGATATCGCGCATGGATTTTGAGATATATGGAATTTAAAATTGAGCATTCTGAGGCACATTTTTGGGCACTTTTTTTGGGTCGTTTCAGTTCATGTGTGAGGTGCCTTAGTCAGAAAGTGGCTTTCAAGCTTAAGACTCCTACCATGAGCCACTTCACGGCAAGTGGTGAGCCCCACGAGCTGTGAAAGGCTCAGTGGAAGCTCTCTTAGTCTTGAACTCCACCATAAGCTCAAGCACACTACACAGAAGGCCAAAAGACCACCTCATGGCACCCTCCCACGGCTCGTGGACTGCTTTATGGATCGTGGACTACTCTACAATTCGTGGAGGTGCTCTTGTTGTGACACCTTGGTCAAAAACTATTGAAAACCAAATTTTTGTACATTATTGAGGCGTTACAAGGTCTGGGTACTTACATCATCTCCCCATTGAGAACATTCATGCTTGGCTTGAACATGAAACATTCCAACACAAAGACAGAATGCATAATTTATTTGTTGAAAATCCTAAAATCATTAAAACTCATGTCAAAACATCCATTAAATCATTTTCGTGAATATGTATGCATGTCATGTCATGAAACATAAGAGTGAAAGAAATAGGACTATTTAGAATAAAAGAAACCTAGTACCTTAGTTTGAGTAGATTGGAAAAGATAGGGGTATCGCCTCATCATGTCCAACTCCGCCTCTCATGTAGCACTCTCCACATGTTGATTTCTCCAAATAACTTTAATCGAAGCCACATCCTTGTTGCTAAGCATCTTTATTTGCCTATCTATGATCTCAACCAGAACTTTCTCATAAGAAAAGTTTTCCTCAACTTCAATACCTTCCAAAGGCACAATGGAACTAA
The DNA here is from genome assembly GCA_025774065.1 of Solanum ossicruentum. NCBI lineage: Eukaryota > Viridiplantae > Streptophyta > Magnoliopsida > Solanales > Solanaceae > Solanum > Solanum ossicruentum. The sequence continues at coordinate 39,425 of JAOTQR010126421.1, forward strand.
GATCACCAATCAACTTCCTCGACATCGACACATGGAAAATCTGGTGAATAGAACTCAAATCTGGAGGCAAATCCAATCTATAATCTACAATCCCAATCCGCTCCACAATCTCATAAAAACCTATATATGGGGGACTTAATTTTCCTTTCTTACCAAAATGCATTGCACCCTTAATGGGTGAAACCTTACATACACCCAATCACCAACAAGAAACTCAAGACCCCTCTTCCTAACATCCAAGTAAGACATTTGGCGACTTTGAGCCATTTTCAACCTTTCTCTAATCAACTTCACCTTTTCCATGGACTCCAACACCAAATTCGGGCCAATCAAAGCTATCTCTCCCAATTCAAACCACCGCATTGGAGATCTACACCTTCTTTCATATAAGCCTCAAAATGGTCCACACAATGCTAGCATAAAAACTATTATTGTAGATGAACTCGATAAGTGGTAGATGATTATCGTAATTAACCTTAAATTCTAATACACAAGCCCTCAACTTGTCCTCCAAAGTTTGAATCATCCTCTCAACTTGTCCATTGATTTAAGGCTGCAAAGTGATACTTAGTGTCAAGCCCTCTTTAAAATGATTTTCAAAAGTGAGAAGTAAATTGGGTGGCACAATTCGATATGACAAACCTAGGCATACCATGAAACATCACCAACTCTTGAATATAGAACTTCGTATAATCTTCGGCCTTTAAGGTAGCGTTGATTGGAAAAAAATAAGCTAACTTAGTCATCCTATCAACGATGACCCAAGTATAATCAAATTGCTTTCAGGTTTGGGGTAAATCAAACACAAAATCCATGTTCACATCTTCCCATTTCCAAGTGAGAATCTCAATATCTTGAGCCAAACTGCAGGGCCTTTGATGTTCTACTTTCACTTGTTGATAATTAGGACACGCTGATACAAACTTGGCTATGCCTTTCTTCATACCATGTGTCATGACCCAACCCTAGAGACTAGAAGTGACACAATGAATGGGAACCCGAAGGAACCCAAATAAACCTCTTAGCATATCAATCACACATCCTTGGTCATGGAAGCATATTAAACAAAAACAAGAGATAATCTAAAAGGGAAGCGAGACTAAGGAAAGTCTCTGATATCATAGAAATATAAAGAGTCAAGCATATAGCATAAATACACTATAATATTCCAATAACACCTCTAAACTTAGAATGAAGCGGGGGCCAAGTCACTTTCTGAGCTCACCTTCATAATGTCAAATATTCAACATAAAGAAGTCTTAGAGATAGCAAGAGAAAGTAGATAGTACCCCCGAACTTGATAACTCACCAAGCTTATCTTCGAATAATCTCACTAGTCACGTGGAGGATGATCAAGAGGAGCTTCGTTCCCTACATGGTGATATCATGTAGGCATAAAGTATGCTAAGTATGTAGGATGCAATAGAGCAAGACATAAGACAATATTATCAAAATGTATAGTATTAGGCAGTAGATAAGCATAGTCTCAATATGACATGCATGATTAATGCTTGAAGTAAGATATGTTTATAAATCATTCAACACGCATAGAACATGATACATGTGTGGGAAGAGACCTTAACCAACAAGGCATAAGACCATGTCAGCTACAACTTGGAATCCCAATGATTACCCCTCATAGATAAAGAGGTGGTCTACTTGCTAAGGTAAATCATACTTCACCTTATGGGAGCCTATACCATTTTGGAGAAGTAACCCCCCTTACGGGAACCTGTCCCATTTCAGGGTGGATTTCATGATAAAGTGCACTAAATGGATCCACTAGTATAGTATAAGGGTAAATTATAATCTTATGTTATAGTTTGAGGAAAGGAGTATGGACCCTTGATGATAGTCCACATCGACATCTAATCCATTGGTGTTAAGTCTAATCCCACTGAATACTTGAAATAATCATAACTTTAATAATTTGTAAGAAACATAGAAACATGACATGAGTAGCTCTTAAACATTGACCTCTAGTGGAGAGCCTAACTTGAAACATGAAAATAAATCATAATCATAAATGAACCCTTGCTTTAACGTGAATGGCTCACAAAAGGTAAAATCTCGAAAATAGGGCTTACTTGATACTTGCATAATCATAGATAATTTCATGAATTCATAACATGCTTGATAGCCCATATTCAACATAAAGTCACTTGACTTGTAAAACATGTAAATAACTTTAGATATCTTAGACATTTCATCAAACACATGGTAGATATATATGTGAGTACATGTTCAAATCATGCAAAATGCAAGAGTATAGATTATGAAATAGTGAAATTAATGCATCTTAAAGTCATGTAAATCAGCCCACCAACATCATGGTAAACCCCCATCATAGATAACTTGTGCATCATATCAAAACATCACAATAGTTCATAGATTTCATAGCTTGAATCATGTATAGTCTCAATAGACAAAGATCACTTCATAGTATAAGCTCAAAATAGATATTTATGTATAATCAACAATATTTGACAAAACCCCAACATATTTCATTTTCATATTTTATAATAATAGATACCCATAAGTAAAACAACTTGAAATCATGCAATTTTCATAAAATAGAAAAGTTGGACTCCATGGGTGAATGGACCCTATGGATAAAACTCATATACCTTAAACTTGGGTTTTTTTGATGTAGACTTGAAGGAGATTTGAAGCTTGAATGGAGTTCTTGAGATCCAGAATGAAGTTTGAGAAACTTGAATTTGGATAAGAGTATTTGATAAAATGGTTAAGAGGTTTTAAAGAGGGTTTTGAGTGATATGGAGTTGAAAAATGGCTAAGTATAAGTGTTTTCACGCATAAGTGGGCATGGGGCTATAATCCCAAGGCCCTTGGGTAGAAATGAAAAACTAAGGAAAACAATACACTGGTCCACACCCTTGTCATGATGTGAACCAAACACGAAGTCCCCTCCAACACTAATCCGCGCCCCTATCGCGTCGCGGCTAGGGCACGGATGGCCACTTGAAATCGAAAATTAGGGAAAATTATTTTTTGCTACAGGTCCTCTAAAATCGAGGTTATACCTATTTCCCACTAATCTTTTCCCTCGATAGAGAATATGTAGTCGAATTTTCAATATCACGTATGGATTTTGAGATTCATGAAAATTATGATTATGGACATTTTCGAAGCACATTTTCGAGGCATTTTTTGGGGCGTTTCAATATCTCCCCCTTGGGAACATTCGTGCCTGAATGTAAAAGATATGTATATAAAAGATGTAATCATAAAATTTTAGCCCGACATGAATGTAACAAATGCATTTAAACATCATTTTCAAAAATCTCAACCCGAATGTCAAAAATCACCTTAAACTTGTCAACATAAACATGTATGCATGCGAAATGACATAAGGGTTGAATCTTAAGACTTAAAATCATATAGGGGACTTAAATTAGTACTTTTGGCTTGAGTAGAGTGTGAGAGATATGGATATCACTTTCGCATGTCCACCTCGGCTTCCTATGTGGCACTTTCAACTTGTTGGTTCCTCCAAGGACCTTGACGGAAGCTACATATTTGTTTCTCAACCTCTTCACTTGTCTATCCAAAATCTCCATCGGGACCTCCTCATAAGTCAAATTATCTTCTACAACACCCATAACATCCAAGGGCACATGGCACTTGGGTCATCCACACACTTTCTCAACATGGACACATGAAAGACCGGATGAACCATGTCTATCTCCATAGGAAACTCCATCTCATATGCAACCTTACCCACTCTCCTCAAAACTTTATAAGGACCCACAAACCTTGGTTTTAACTTCCTCATCTTGCCAAACCGGACCACACCCTTCATGGGTTAGACTTTCAAATAGACCCAATCAACAACCTTAAACTCAAGATCTTTTCTCCTCACATCGAAATAGAACTTTTGTTTACTTTGGGCTATTTTCAATCTCTCCCTAGTAAACCTCATCTTCTCCAAGGATTCCATGACCAAATCTGGAACTAGCAAAGCCATTCCCCCCCCACTTCAAACAACCCAACTGGGATTTACCACACCTACTATAAAGAGCTTCAAAGGGAGCCATACCAATACTTGAGTCATAGATATTATTGAAAGCAAACTCGATGAGTGAAGATGTTCATCCTAACTACCCTTAAACCCCAAAACACAAGCTCTAAGCATATCCTCAATAGTTTGGATAGTCCTCTTGGCTTGACCATCCATTTGAGGATGAAAGGTCGTGCTAAGTTTGACCTTGGTACCAAGACCTCTTTGGAAGGACCTCCAAAAGTGTGAAGTAAATTGAGCACCACGATCTGAAATGATAGACAAGGGTACCCCATGCAATCTAACCAACTCATGAATGTACAATTTGGTATAATCTTTGGCATCGTAAGTAGTTTTGACCAGTAGGAAGTGAGCCGACTTTGTCATTCTATCACAACAACCCAAGAGAGTCGAAATGCTTAATAGTCATAGGCAACCCAACCACAAATTCCATGTTGATCTCTTCCCACTTCCAAGAAGGAATTTCTAGGTCTTGGGCTAGGCTACTCGGTATTTAATGTTCAGATTTCACTTGTTGGCAATTATGACATTTGGATATGAACTTGGCAATGTCTCTCTTCATACCGCTCCACCAATATACTTCCCTCAAGTCTCTATACATGTTTGTATAACCAGGGTGAATGGAATAGGATGAATGATAGGCCTCTTTCAAGATCAATTCTTTCAAATCATCCACATTTGGCAGATATAATCTACCTCGGTACCTAAGGGCACCATCTCCCCCTTGGGAGAAAACCTCCACTTTATCATTTCTAACCAAGGTCTTCAACTCTAACGAGGTGGGGTCAAGATCTTGTTTTGCCCTGACCTCTTTAATCAAACAAGATTTAGAACCATCGACAACCACTACTACCCATTATCAATTTCATTCAACCTAACCCCCAATCTACCCAACCGGTGAACCTCTCTAGCCACCTTTTTGCCACTATCATTAACATGAGCTAAACTACCTATAGACACCCTACTTAGAGCATCGGCCACAATATTTGCTTCGTTGGGGTGATAATGCACACTCATATCATCATCTTTAAGGAGCTTTAACCACCTTCATTGTCTCAAGTTAAGATCTTTTTGGGTAAGCACATATTGGAGACTCTTGTGGTCAGCAAACACATCAACATGAACCCCATACAAGTAGTGACGTTAAATTTTCAAAGAAAATACAACGACCGCTAATTCAAGATCATGGGTGGGATAATTCTTCTCATGAACCTTAAGTTGTCTATAGGCATATGCTACCACCTTACCACTTTGCATCAGAACACACCCCAAACCAATTCTTGAGGCATCACAATATACAACAAATCCTTCCAACCCTTCTGGTAGAGCCAAGATAAGAGCGGAGAGAAACTTATCTTTCAACGCTCGGAAACTCTTCTAATACTCATAGATCCACACAAAATTTTCCTTCTTTTGAGTCAATTTAATCATAGGAGAAGCAATAGAAGAGAAACCACTCACAAACATCCAGTAATAAACCGCCAAACCTAAGAAGTTTCTAATGTCTAATGGAGTAAAAGGTCTATGCTAACTTCTAATCACCTCCCTCTTTTTAGGATCCACCTTAATACCATCACCTGACACCACATGTCCCAAAAATGCAACCTCTTTCAACCAAAACTTACATTTTTCATATTTAGCATACAACATCTCCTTCCTCAAGATTAGCAACACCACTCTCAAGTAATTCATATGCTCCTCTCACTCTGGGAATAAATCAAGATATCATCAACCACCATAAACAAGTCAAGGTAAGGTTTAAAGACCCTATATATGAGATCCATAAATATTAGTCGGTGCATTATTCAACCTAAAGGACATAACCACGAACTCAAAGTGCCCATACCTAGTCCAAAAAGTCATCTTGGGAATGTCATACTCCCTCACTTTCACTTGATGATACACGGACCGAAGGTCAATCTTAGAAAAGTGACTAGCTCCTTGAAGTTGATCAAACAGGTCATCAATCCTTGGTAGAGGGTCTTGTTTTTTGTGGTGACTCTATTAAGTTGTCGATTTCACTGCACATTCTAAGAGAACCATCCTTCTTCTTCACAAATAACACTGATGCACCTCAAGGTGACTTACTAGGCCTTATAAACCCTTTTCCAACAAATTTCTCAATGCTCTTTCAACTCCTTCAATTCCGGCAAGGCCATACGGTAAGGGGGAATAGAAATGTGTAGAGTATCGGAAAGGAGATTTATACCAAAATCTATTTTCCTTTCAGGAGGACCACTGGGAAGCTCATCAGGCAAAACATCAATAAACTCATTAACCACCGGAACCTACTAAACATGAAGGACTTTGGACTCTACATCCCTAACCCTCATAAAATGATAAATAAAACCTTTAGAAATCAACTTTTGGGCCTTAAGACAAGAATTGAATCTACCCTTGACCACCACATCACGACTTTCCCACTCAAGGACGGGCTCATTAGGGAATTGGAATTTAACCTTAGGGACTCTACAATCAATAGAAGCATCATATGCATGCAATCGATCCATCCAAAGAATGACATCAAAATCCAACATATCTAATTCAATAAAATCATAAGGTAAGCTTTTATGCAAAATGAACACGGGATAATTTTTATAGACTCTTTTTGCAACAATGGACTCACTACTGGGGGCAGACACTTTATAAGGTTCACACAACAATTCGGGATTAACATGAAGCTTCTTGGAACAAAAGAGTAATGAAAGGAAGAGTGGCACCTGGGTCTATCATTACATACACATCAAAAATCAAAACCTTTAACATACTTGTGAAGCACCCTGCCAAGTCTAGTGACCCCCAGAGGGTATGGTTGGGACGTTGATGATCATCCTCATAATCCCTAGCAACCCATGGACAATATCTCAGCCTATGATCCATTGCATCACACTCGAAACATGCAGTTCAATCGACCAAACAACCTCTCGGATGGTACCTTCCACACTTGTTGCAATTAGGAGAAGCTTGAACACCAACACCTTACACATCTCATCTATGAATTCTTGGGGATCCTCATCCACCTTTAACCCATAGAACTCCAATGGATTCATCCTAGTAAAATCCCTTACCCTTAAGGTCAGAGTAAGAGCATAAGGGACTTGGGACCCTTGGTTGATTTGGTTGTTCATAGCATAAGCCAATATTGCAATAGCATCTTGGAATTCCTCTTGGCCTACCCCTCGTTCTTGAAGATCTTGAGGAGCGGGAGGAGCCAGTTGTTACTATGGTGTACATGCTCTTCCTCCTCTTGGAATCGGCATGATCTAGAATAGCAAAGAATATTTGTTAGGAGAAAAATCTTACCTTAACTTCTATAGCGTGACATAAATCATGAAAAAGGGAAACATTTCCTAAAACGCCTCATCGCTTCTTACTCGTAGTTGTAGCGCGCTTCATAGCCATGAATAAGACTCTAATCAATACAGTGTGCTAGATTTTGAGGACGATTAACAACCTAGTGCTCTAATACCAAGTTTTTTATGAGCCAACCCTAGGTCCTAGACGTGACATGGTGAATGGAAACTCGAAGAAACCCAAACAAACCTCTTACCATATCAATCACAGATCCTTAGTCACAGAAGCAAAGCAAACAACAATAAGAGATGATATAAAAAAGGAAGCGAGACTAAGGCAGAGTCTTTGATATCATAAAAACATAAAGAGTCAAGCTTATAGCATAAATACATCATAATATTCCAACAAAACCTCTAAACTTAGGATAGAGCAGGGGCCAAGACACTTTCGGGCTCACCCTCATAATGTCAAGTGTGCAATATAAAGAAGTCATAGAGATAATAAGAGAAATTAGATAGCCAAACTTGATGACTCACCAAGCTTATCTTCGAATAATCTCACTAGCCACGTGGAGGATGCTCAAGAGAAGCTCTGGTCCCTATATGGTGATATAATATAGGCATAAGATATGCTAAGTATGTAGAATGCAATGCAGTAAGACATAAGCCAATATTATCAAAATGCATAGTAATAGGCAATAATCTCACGTAGACATCCAATCCATCGGTGCTAAGTCTAGTCTCACGGAATACTTAAAATAATCATAACTTTAATAACTTGTAAGAAACATAGAAACATGACATGAGTAGCTCTTAAACATGCTTAACCACTAATAGTGAGCCAAACTTGAAACATGAGAATAGATCATAATCATACATGAACCCTTGCTTTAACATGAATTGCTCACAAGAGGTAAAATCCTTAAAATAGGGCTTACTTGATACTTGGATAATCATAGATAATTTCATGAATTCATAACATAATTGATATCCTATATTCAATATGAAGTCACTTGACTTGTAAAATATGTAAATAACTCGAGAATTCTTGACTTGACAATTCATTAAACACTTGGTGGGCACATATAAGTACATGTTCAAATCTTGCAAAACACAACAGTACAGATTATGAAATAGTGAAATCAATGCATCTTAAAGTCATGTAAATCAGTCAACCAATATCATAGTAAAATCCCATCATGGGCAACATGTAAATCATATCAAAACTTCACAATAGTTCATATATTTCATAGCTTGAATCATGCATAGTCTCAATAGACAAAGATCACTTCATAGTATAAGTTCAAAGCAGATGATTATAAATAATCAACAATATTGACAAAACTCCAACATATTTCATGTTCATATTTCATCATAATATATAACCAAAAGTAATAGAACTTGAAATCATGCAATTTTCATAAAATAGGAAGGTTGGACTCCATGGCTAAAAGGACCCAATGGATGAAACCCACATACGTTAAACTTGGGTTTTCTTGATGTAGACTTGAAGCTTAATAGAGTTTTTGATATATGAAATTAAGCTTGAGACACTTGAATTTGGATGGGAGTTTTTGATAAAATGGTTGAGAGGTTTTAGAGAGGGTTTTAAGTGATATGTAGTTGAAAAATGGCTAAGTATTTCAGGCATAAGTGGGCATGGGGCCATGATCCCAAGGACCTTGGGCCGCAATAAAAAACCAAGGAAAACAATACACTAACACGGACCAGACGCGTAGTCCCCTCTAACACTAATCTTCGTCGTTGGCGCGTCGCGGCCAGGGTGCGGATGGACATTGGAAATTGAAAATTAGCAAAAATTATTTTTCACTACGGGTCCTCTAAAATCGGGGTAATACCCATTCCCCACTCAATTTTCCCCCTAATCGAGAATATGAAGTTGGTTCACTCACGTATTTTAAGATATATAGAAATTATGATTATAGGCATTTCTGAAGCATATATTCGGGGCTTTTTGGGACATTTCACTATGCCACCAATGCACTTCCCTCAAATCCTGATACATTTTGGTGGATCCCGAATGTATGAAATAATGGGAGTTGTGGGATTCTCTCATAATCACCTTCTTAAGGCAATCAACATCCGAAACACACAACTGGTCTTAGTACCATAGTAGACCATATCCCCCATAGAAGAAAACCTCTACCTTCTTTTCCGCAACCAACATCTTTAACTAAACCAAAAATGGGTGCAAATAGTGTTTTTCCTTGACATCAACAACCAAAAAAGACTCAGCCCCATTTTGAACATGAATACCCCCATCAATAGTATCAGCCAATCTAACACCCAACCTAGCCAAACGATGAACATTTTTTACCAATTCCTTCTTTCCTCCATCAGCATAGGCCACACTCCCCATAGACAGCCTACTAAAAGAATCGGTTACAACATTTGACTTGTGTGGATGATATTGAACACTGATGTAGTAATCCTGAAGAAGCTCCAACCACCTTTTTTGCCTCAAGTTAAGATCTCTTTGGGTGAACACATGTTGCAATCTCTTGTGATTGGTGAATACATCAACATGAACCCCATAGAAATAACGTCTCCAAATTTTCAAAGCAAACACCACAGCCGGTAACTCAAGATCATGGGTCGGATTATTTTGTTCATGCACCATTAATTGCCTAGATGTGTAAGCTATCACCTTACCATGTTGCATGAGCACACAATTCAACCCCACCCGAGAAACATCAAAATATACTACAAACCCATCTAAGCCATCCAATAGAGTCAAAATAGGAGCTGACGTACGACGGTCTTCCAAAGTCTGAAAGCTCTTCTTACACTTATCCGACCATATAAACTTGGCCTTCTTTTAAGTCGACTTAGTCAATGGAGATGCAATGGATGAGAAGCCTTCAACAAATCTCCTATAATAACAGTCAACCCATGAAAACTTCAGACATCTGAGGTAGTCAATGGTCTAGGCTAATTCATATGGCTTCAGTCTTCTTAGGTCAACCGTAATACCATCACCGGATACCACAAGACCAAGAAAAGCTACTTCACCCAACCAAAACTCATATCTTTTAACTAGGCATATAGTTTCTTTTCTCTCAAAGTCTGGAGAACCAACCTCAAATAGTCGATATGCTCCAGGTCTTTCGCCAATAAATCAGAATATCATCAATGAAGACAACCACAAAGCTATCAAGAAATAGCTTGAACACCTGATTCATAAGATCCATAAACATAGCTGGAACATTCGTCAAACCAAATGACATCACCATAACTTCAAAGTGCTCGTACCTAGTTCAAAAGGTCATTTTAGGAATGTCACACTCCCTGACCTTCAGTTGATGATAATCAAAATAGAGGTCAATCTTTGAGAAATGGGTATCCCTTTGAAGTTGATCAAATAAGTCATCAATCCTTGGTAATGGATATTTATTCTTGATGATTATCTTATTCAGTTCCCTATAATCAATTCACATCCGAAGAGACTCATCTTTCTTTCTTACAAATAACACTGCATACCCCATGTCGATATACTCGGTCTAATATACTGGTCCTTCAACTTCGTCAAAATTTAGCCGATGCAATATAATAATGAGGAATGGAAATAGGTTAAGTATCTGGGAGAATATCTATGCCAAAGTCTACTTTTCTTTCGGGAGGAATACCAGGCAAATCTTTTGGGAAAACATCTGAAAACTCATTAACCACCGGAACTAATTCAAGAGTAGGTGGCTTAGACTCTACACCTCTACTCAAACAATATGATAAATATACCCTTAGAAATCATCCTTCGAGCTTTGAGATAGGAGATAGCCCGACCCTTGATTGCAAAATCACTACCCTTCCACTCAAGAATAGGCTCATCCAGAAATTAGAATTTGACTCTTTAGGTTCTACAACCTATAGAGGCATATGATGCATGCAACCAATGCATCCTGAGAATAATATTAAAATCAAACATCCAAAGTTCCACAAGATCACACGGAAGGACTTTATGCAAGACAGAGATAGGACAACCCCGGTAGACATTTTGGGAAACAATAAACTCACTCTCGGGAGTATAAACTGAAAAGGGTTCCCTTAAGATTTCAGGGCTTAAACTAAACATCCAAAAGAGGAGTCATAAAAGATAATTTGCACCTAGGTCAAGCAAAGAATAAGCATCAAAATCAAAGATTTTTAACATACCAGTCACTACATCCGGAGTCTCCTCTACTTCTTGTTTGATATGAAAAGAAGCATACAACCTGCTATTTTTGGGTGCACCACCCTGCTCGTCCCTTTGTTGACCTTGATTAAATGGAGCCACTTGGCCTTTCTTGGGTACCTTTTGGCAATAAATCTGTTTGTGGCTTGTTTCACCACACCCGAAGCAAGCACCGAGAACCCCACAAGCACCTTACTAGGTGACTCTTCCCATACCTATCACATTTGGGATAAACATGTCCACCTCCAATAGGTATCTTAGAAGGTTGCATCCTATTGTTGGCAGGCCTAGCAAACCCTAGCCTTGTTGAAAATGACCATATCCACCACCACTGCTAGAGTCGGAGAACCCACCATCATAACGGGTTTTCATGGAATCATTCACCCTCTTCTCCTTGATCGTTTCCCCTTTGATATGTTCAACATATGTCATAAGCTTGGCTATGTACATGTCCCGAATAAGCATAGTCACATGACATTCTTTCACAACCAATTTGGATATCCCATAAATAAACTTGTGCATTCTTGCATGAAGGTCAGCCACTAGCATAGGAACATACTTTGAGAGCTTTGTGAACTTGAGGGCATATTCCCGTACACTCATTCCACCCTAATTGAGGTTGATAAATTCTACCATTTTGGCCTCCAAAAGTTCAAGAGGAAAGAAACGGTCCAGAAATGCAAACTTGAACTCCCAACTAACACAATTATCACCAATCCTCTCCATCTACCATTTAGTGTACCACACTTGAGCAACATCCTTCAACTAATAAGTAGCCAGCTCAGCTTTCTCTTCTGAAGTCACCCATAGGATAATCGACACTTTAGAGAGTTCATCAATGGAGTTTGAGCATACTCATCAGATTTTGACCCTTAACACTTTGGAGGATTCATTCAGGTGAAATCCATCACTCTAGAAACCAGAGTGAGAGCATGAGCAAGAGGATTAGCCTGCCTAGCCTGTTTGGTCTCCACTTTGGAAAGCATGGCAAATGCAGTTTGGAATTCATTTAGAGTAGCCGGCTCTCCGATAGGGTTTTGAGGGACTTGGTCCTCATTATTAGGTGCCTATCTTGGTAAAGGGGCTCTTCTGGGAGGCATCTTCTATAAGGCATCAAAGACATCGTCAGAATTAGGAAGTCTTAAGACGTGTTCCAAAGCACGAAATAAGACATGAAGAAGTACGATAATTCATAGAACGCCATCATAGCCTCCCACTCATAGGTATGGTGCACTTCACACCCATGAATAAAACTCTAATCGATGCGGCATATTGCACTTTGACTATCATTTGATCAATACCAAGCTTTTCATAACTCGAGCCTAGGGCCTAGGAGTGACATGGAAAAAGGGAACCTAAGAGTCCCTAAACAAGCCTCATAGCATCAACATACACATCTTCAGTTTGGAAGCATTTAAACAAGAAATAAAGATAGTTTTAAGGGACGAGAAAGTATGACTCACGCTATGGGGATGTCATAGGGATAGAGATATGCATCGATTCACATAGCACATAGCACTTAAGAACTACAGGGCAAGTGAGTATGACTTCTTCTATGAGAACAGAATGGGACGTAAGACTTAACATATCTCCATTTCATCATAAACATATCATCATATCATTAACATCAAAGGGATAACCATAGCCATAATCTTCACAAGCAAGTAACAATACATGACAGAAATCCATACATAGAGTTTATATGTTGTCCAATAATGCCTCTAAGTCATATAATAGGATCGGGGCCAAGACATGTCTCGAGCCACCCTCAAAGTAAGTAAAACATAAGGGAAAATAGCATAGTAGCTTGATAGTAGGTGCCTTGTCTTTGGATGATAGATCTCACCATAAGTAATCCTTCACAAAACAAGGTAACCATCAAGAGGTGGATAAAGATAGTCTCTGATCTCTCTATGGTTTCATGTAGGCAAAGAGTATACGTTAGTATATTTGGATGTATTCAGTATGCAGGCATGTAATGCGTATGATCTCATTAAACTTGCATTATATGTAAATGGCAAGGGAACATATAAAAAGAAGTATATAAGAAAGAACAATATATCGATATGCCATGAAATCCATGATGCATGAATATCAAAATACTTTGGACATAGCGAGGATAGGACCTTAACCGACATAACACCAAGTGAGATATGACTTGGAACTTTGTCGTCTTACCATAACGAATAAGGAGGTAACCTACTGGCTAAGGGCAGATCCATTAACATAACCATCTCTTAAAAGGGGCATAAACATGAATATATGTTTGGCACATAGTTATAGGACTTAAGGACTTATATAAGGGACCTTGGGGATATCCCCCCTCACACAAGCTCGCTTGGTGCTAAGTCATCATCCTACGAGAATACATATACATATACATGCTTGTAAAAGAGGTATAAGTCTTGTCAAATCATAAGAATGCATACGTAATCTTAAAAGCCAAGCATACTTCATAATCATTCATACTTGGGCCAAAAATCCAAATCATACTTCATGTCATACTTTTATGCATAGTAATATCTCCTTCATCATAGTGGTGTAAACACCCATAATTGCTGAAAGAGCTATATCATAGATATTATGTGATCACATTCTAGTCATACACATACTTTTCTTGAAAACATAGACATCATCATAATTGGGAATTAGCCGACAACATAAACTTCATGAACAATGTTCATGTATGCATATGCGATGAATGATGAGAGAATAGCATGGGCAGTAGAGATTCATACATAAATCAACAATATATTATGAAATACACGTAAATCCATGAGTAAATTCACATTCAAATCATAATTTAGATTACACATGCTTAAATCCAACATTTAAAGGGATATACATATTCAAATCTTCATAATATCGCTGCAATTCAACATATTAGTGATTACATCACTTTAAAACATCACTTAAACATAGCTTACATCTCAATTGAATCAAATAAACAATCATTTAAAATACCCATATTCAAAGTAAGCTTAATTCAATAAATCAAGGAGTAAAAGTGTTTGGGGTCTTCATGGTTGAAAGGAGACCATGAATCAATCCTACATACCTTAGATGTTTAAAAAGGATCAAGAGCAAATTGACTGAAGAAGAAGGCCCTTCCTTGAGCTCTGAGCTAATCCTCCAATGGAATACTTGAGGGGAGTTCTGTAGATGGGAGAATTTGAATATTCTAAGTGCATGGAATGAATATGAATAAGAACAGAAGAGTATGGGTCTTTTTAGGGGTTTAGGATAGGTTAGAAAGTCATCAACAACCCTTAGGAATAACCAAAATAACAAGAAAGCCATTAATCTAACGAGCTTCAAAAAGTTGCCAGGGGACCTGTCAGGTGGGCACACAGGTCGTGTGAAGTCACAAGAACTGTATGGGTGACCATGAGACAACACTTAGAGAATCTCACATGACATTCAGCAAGATTTCTTCAGACCAAAGGTGATTCCACTGAAGGCCTCACAGACCGTGTGAAGCTTCAGGGGTGGTACAAGCGTCTATATGAAGATACCAAGTTCCAAAATGGTGATTTCGCACTTAGTAAAATTCTAGATCAACACCTCCTAGGACCCCACATGATTCGTGTAGTGCTACACGACCCATGTATAGGGTCGTTTGTGTGGGGCCTTACCACGAGCCACGTCACGACCAATGGTGAGCCCCACGACAATGAAAAGCTTAGTGGAGAGTCACTTAGTCTTGAACTCCACCATACGCACAAGGAAACTACACACAAGGCCAATGGCCACCTCAAGGAACCCTTTCACTGCTCATGGACTGCTCCACAGCTCGTAGAGGAACCCTTGTGATGACTCCTTTGTCAAAAACTTCCAAAAACCAAATTTTCATGCATTGTTTAGCCTTACAAGGTCTGGGTCCTTACAAACACATTATTAAGCCCTACGACTCTTAGATTTCATGCACTTATCACAAATTCAACCAAATAATGACTTTTTCCTTAAGAAATACGTCACCCACTCTATCATCGAGAAAATTCAAGTGTTTTGGTCTAATATGGGCCACTCAGGCATCATTCAATATCTCAACACATACGATACACAAATCAAACAACAATTATCATAACAAGCCAAACCCAAACTACATTTTTCATAAAAATCTATTGTTTCAACAATGACCATATCAATATGACTCAACATATTCATAATCACAACAACAGGTACCAAGATAGGTATTTATGCATTAAACCCAATATCAAACAATTGAAACACAACACTACCAATCAATAACTAGCACAATACTAGCACAATACCTATTTAAGACCTAAGATTTTGAGACTAAGTAAAACATCGATTAAAACCAACACTACCAATCAATAACTACTCACAAGCCATGTTGAAAATCTAATGAAGTTCACAAATAAAGGCTCAAGAACTTACCGAGTGAGGAGTCAATTCATAATGATGATGATCTTGAAGAGCAAATGATGAAATTGCCAATCAAAAGCAAGAACAAACAAAAATTTGTCCTAGTAGTGCGTGGAGTGAAAAAATATTGCAATAATATAGGTACAAAATTCAAAAGACTTAACATATTTTCTTTTTAACCATAAAGGTCAGTTAGGTGGTGCAATTTGATGATGGCGACTTACACTGCCAAGCACATTCCGTAATCCCAAAAGGTGGTCCGATATTCCATCATCGAACAACATCGATGATCTACCAAGTGAACACTTTGACTGCCAAATTTCACAACAAACCCTAGATCAAAACCAACCCAAAAGGTGGTGAAAGTCTATGTGACTGAGTCACTTCGTCGATCTGCCTTTATCCTACTTTAGGTCACTAATTGTTCCCATTCCAAATTCTACTCTTGCTACCTACATACTCAACATACGTTATTCAAAATCACTAACACCTTGAATTGTCTCCTAAGAAGCACCTTATTTAACGTCATGGCACAACATGGCTAAATTTATCAAGCCTCATTTTTGTATGTTACTTCAACCATTCTCATATTCGGTGGTTCCCCAAAATACATTTTGAATTGTTGTCCATTTACCTTAAAGTGCTTACCCTTCTCATTTTCCACCACTATGGCTCCATTTCCTAACACGCGACAAACTGTAAAAAGTCCTGACCACCTAAACTTCAATTTGCCTAGGAATAATTGTAAATGAGAATTATAGAGCAACACTCAATCATCAACTCTAAATTTATATTAGAAGAACTTCATGTCATGCCATCTTTTCATTTTCTCCTCATAAATTGCAATATTTTCAAAAGCTCCTAACCTAAACTCTTACATTTGATGTAATTGAGAAAGACAATCATTGGTTGCATCATTCCAATCAAGGTTAGCCTTCTTCAAGGTGTATAATGACTTATGTTCAGCTCAATAGGCAAGTGACATGCCTTTCGAAATATGAGTTTGTATAGGGATATTCAAATTAGGGTTTTGAATGGCATACGATAGGGCCAAAGTGCATCATCAAGTTTCCTCGACCAATCAGTCCTATTGACATTAAACGTTTGGAAAGTATGCTTTTGATCTCCTAGTTTGGGACTTCCACATGACCACTTGTTTGAGGATGATAGGGTGTTGCCAGTCAATGTTTAATCTCATACTTGCTAAGCAACAGAGCAAATATTCTATAAAAATGGCATCCTCTGTCACTAATGATTACACGTGGTGTTCCAAATTGAGTGACAATATGCTTCTTCAAAAAATTGATCATGCCTTTGCCATTGTTTGTGGCCAAAGATACCTGCTTTGCAATACTTTAGCTTTTTTACGAATACCACTTGGTGAGCACCAACTGGGAAAGCATGGCAAACATCAAGAATATCATTCATCAACACTTTGGGAATGCATCTTCTCACAATATTATAAGCACATTCCCTGAATAAGAAAGGTTCATCCCAAAAGTACCTTTCATATTGAACAAGAATCTCTCCACTTGATTGTCATTCAACCCATCTGGCACAATTCCACATAAATGATAATTTGCAGTATCAGCATACCAAGGAACTTGGCTTCTAGAAATAGCCATCAAGGTTTCATATGGGAACGAGTCATCGATTTCATTGCCTTCCACAACAATCACACTAGGTTCAAGATGAGAAATGTGATCCGCCACTTGGTTTTCACACCCTTTTCGATCCTTCACCTCAAAATCAATCTCCTGAAGCAATAGTCCACCAAATCAACCTATGCTTCGCCTCTTTCTCTTTTATTAAGTATCTTGAGGTTGCATGATTGGTGTGATCTATAACTTTGGACCAAAGAAGATAAACTCAAAACTTCTCAAATGCATAAACATGCAAGTAGTTCTTGTTCCATCATAGTGTAATTTTTCTGAGCATTATTTCAATGTTTTGGATGTGTAATCGATTGAATGAAATAATTTTTCCTTCCTTTAACCCAAGAGTGTGCCCAAAGAACACCCACTAGCATCACATATGACTTCAAAAGGAAGATTTCAATCAGGAGCAATAGTAATTGGGGTTGTCACAAGCCTCTCTTTTTGACTCATTAAATGCATTTCAACATGATTCATTAAAATCAAAGGGACAATCCTTTTCAAGGAGCTTATATAAGGGGTTAGCAATCTTTTGCAAAATCATTGATGAATCTTCTATAAAACCCACATGGACAAGAAAACTCTCCACTTCCTTGACTACGATGGGTGGGGGGGAGGATTTTGGTAATGATTTCAATTTTTGCTTGATCCACCTGTAAAACACTCCCTGAAATTTATGCCCAAGCATAGTTCCTTCCTTAACAATAAAATGGCATTTCTCCAAATTTAAGACCAATTTAGTTACAACACACTACTATAATTCTCTTTCCATTGAATCAACCAACCCTTAAATATATCATCAACCACCAAGGAATCATTTGCGAAGATTCCACGGAGTCCTCAACCATGTAGGTGGAAATGGAGAGAATACACCTTTAAAAAGTCACTGGTGCATTACACAACTCAAAAGACATTCTTTTGAAACTAATTGTACCATAGGGACATGTGAAAGTAGTCTTTTCTTGACCATCGGGGACAATAGCGCTTTGGTTATACCCTGAATATCTATCCAAGAAATAATACCAACCTCTATTAGTAATTTGGTCCAATATTTGATCCATGAACAGCTTAAGAAAATGATCTTTTTTCATCCATGAATTCAAATGTCGATAATCCATGTAAACACTCCACCTTGTTATTGGCCTTGTGGAGATAAGCTGATCATTCTCATTTTTTACCACAGTCATTCCTCCTTTCTTTGGTACACATTCCAAGCTCACCCACCTACTATCCAAAATTGGATGTACAAATCCAACATCCAATTACTTAATTATCTCCTTCTTCATAACTTCTTTGATTAAAGGGTTGGGCCGTCTTTGATTTTTAAATATAGGCTTGCAATCTTTGACCAAATTGATCTTGTGAGAACAAATCTTCGAGGCAATTCCAATAATATCTGCTATTGTCCATCCAACTGCTTTGATGAACTTTATAACACACTCACCAATGCCAACATTGGGTGGTCCAACAAATCAGTAGCAGAAATAATTGATAGTTTCTCACTGCTACCAAGAAATACATACCGCAACTGTGAAGAAAGTGCCTTATGTTCAAGCTTCAGAGGCTCTTCAATTGAGGGCTTTGTTGATAGAGTTTCCCGAATTTGTCAAATCAAGATTAAGCTTCTTAGGATTTTTGGAATAAAAACATTATCTCATCCCATCAAGGGGTGCCACCACCTTATCATTCACCCACATAACTCAATAACATGACTGCAAGAAATTCATCAAGACTCAACATTTCTTCAACATTTGAGATCGATTCTTCTACCATATCAATATAAGACACAATTTACCACTATTTTGGTTGCTTAATGGACTTCCAAACAGTTAAAGTGACTTCTTCATCATTGACCTTGCATTTCAAATCACCAAATTCATCATCCACTAATGCTCTATCGATGGAAAAAGATGGCCTTACCAATATGATTGAAATTTCAATATCTATCTCACAATCAATTATCATAAAATTGACTAAAAAATAAATTTATCCACCTTCGCAACACATCATACAAGATACCCACCGCTTTTTCAATAGAGTGATCAACCATCAAAAGCATTATAATTATCTATGAACGAGCACCTAAATCAAGTTGTTTAAAAATGACAAGAGATATCAAATTATTTACATTGATTGTGCAAGGAATAGTAAATTCCTCGGGATCTTTCTTTTTGGCCAACAAATTACTTGACATAATAGCACTACAATGGTGAGAAACCTTAATATTTTCAAATTCAAGATTTTTCTTCTTGGTGACTAATACTTTCATAAGCTTTGCATATTCTAGTATTTCCAAAAGGGCATCTACTAATGGAATATAAATTGTTATGTTCCTGAACATAGGTAAAAAAAATTTGGAACTTTATCACGACTCAAGACTAGGCCCTAGACGTGACCGGCGAATGGGAAATCCGAAGTAACCCCAAACAAGCCTCATAGCATATCATTACACATCCTTGGTCACGAAAGCAAGTAGAATGACAATAAGAGATAAGAATAAATAAGGGGAATTGGGACTAAGGATAAACTCCCATATCATAAACATCATATGTCAATAGAGTCAAGCTCATAGCATAGATACATGACATGTCCAACAACACCTCTACTGCATAGATAAGAGCAGGAGCCAAGATAAAGTAACCGGGCTCAACCTTATAGTCAATAAATAAGTCAAAGAGAGAAAGTCTTACCACGTAGCAATAGATCATAAGTAACATCCCTGGAATGGAGGACTCACCAACAAGCTTGATAGAAGTCGTACTAGCCACATGGAAGAGGATGATTAATCGGTACACCGATTCCTACATGGTGATACCATGTAGGCATAGATTATGTGTTAGTATGTTTAAATGTACTATATATGCATGATGTAGTGCAACAATAGGTAGACATCATAGGAAAAATGTATAATCATAAGCAATGAATAGCATACTAGCAATATAACATGTATGAATGATGCTTGAAGTAAAAAAAATCATGCTTACATAGACCATAATACGAGTGTATGGAGTGACCATTTTAGTGAAAGTTAAAGCCTACCACCCTCTTGGATAGGTGCATGAGGTACTAACCCCTTCATGAAGTTGATGGAGTACAAACCGCCACCGAGGTTGATGGAGTACTAACCACGCATCGAGGTTGACAGAGTATAAACCCCGCATCAAAGTTGATGGGTACCAACCCCCAACAAGGTTACCCGGGCCTATCACCTCCCGAGCTAGCTGACCAGGGTACTAACCCCTCGATAGGTCACCCGGGCCTACAACCCCCCGAGCTAGGCTTGGTCATCCCCAACACTATATAGAGATATATCATATATACGTACACTCCTCTCATTATCACATACATACATTCCTTTTCATCATCAGATGGTCAATCAACTCATAAGTCATATTAGACCTTCAATTTCTCAAGAATCAATAACTGGACATTTTATCAAACACTTAGAGGGTGTGTAATGCTAGTGTAAAAACATGAAATTCAAGAGTGAAATCATACTAGTAAATTCAATTTTAAACCTTTAATAGATACTTGGTAGAACCCTCAAGCAATATACATCAAAATCATTCATCAAATCTTACAATAGACTTTAGATTCATAGCTCAAAACATGGTAAAATAGTCATAATTTCAAGAACCCCAACATAGTGTGCATTGATTTTCATAATAGGTAAGACCCATGAATAAATCAACTTTAAATTATGCAATTTTGAGTAAGGAGAGCTTGGGTATCATGGGTGAAAAGAACCCGTGAAAGAAACCCACATATCTTAGCTTTGGAGATGAACTTGGTTAAGATTGGAGATGGAGACTTGAAGCTTGAGTGAGAACCTTGAAATCTTGTGAGGGTTTGAGACATGAATTTAGGAGTGAAATATTTCGCTAAGTGTTTTTGGTGAGTATTGGGGAATATTTAGAATGATATGAGAGTGCAAAATGGTTAAGTGTGGGTATTTTAATGTTTAGGGACACTTAGGCCCAAGACGTAAAAGCCTTGGACCGCAAAAAGAATAATTAGGTTGAATTTACATAAGTCCGCATCTGGTCTGAAATGCGGACTATTACAGAGGAGAGATTTACACTGGTCCGCGATGGCTACGCATCGCGGCACTGTTGTAGATCGATTTTGGAAATTTGAAATTGCTAATCATTTGCAACAAAATTGGGTTAGACCCATTTTCCACTCAAAATGACCCCTTGAATAAGAATACGAAGTCAGATTTTCAATATCACGCATGAATTTTGAGATATATCAAAATTACGATTCCAGGCACTTCTAAGGCACATTTTCGGGCACTTTTTTTTGGTCGTTTCAATATCTCCCCCTGGGAACAGTCATCCCCAAATGTCAAAAAATGTATATGAGAGACACAGACATGACCATTTCAGCCCACATAGAGATGCAACAATGCACTTAAACATCATTTCAAAAACTTCATCATAAGTGTAAAATCATCATGAACTTGTCAA
>JAOTQR010126422.1:0-22896 GCA_025774065.1 Solanum ossicruentum
CCATGATCAGACCATCATATTTCATCATCATTCATCATTATTTCATCATCATGTAGTCATTCATCTCATTAGACATACATTGGTCTTTCAATTCCTCAACAATCCATAATCGGACATTTTATTAAACACTTAGAGGGTGTGTAATGCTAGTGTAAAATCATGCAATTCAATAGGAAAATCATGCTAGAAAAATCGGTGTAAAATCATCAATAGATAGTTGGTAACAACGTCAAACAATATGCATCAAGACCCTTCATCAATCCTCACTATAGACCTTAGATTTGTGGTCCCAAATATAGTAAAACAGTCACAATTTTATAAATCCCAACATAGTGTGCAGTGATTTTCATAATAAATACGACCCATGAGTAAATTAGCTTTAAATCATGCAATTTTTAAGGAAAGAAAGCTTGGGCATCATGGATGAAAGGAATCTATGAAAGAAACCAACATACCTTAGCTTTGGAGATGAACTTGATGAAGATTGGAGATGGAGACTTGAAGCTTGAGAGGAAATCCTTAGATCCGGAGAGGATTTTGAGACATGAGTTTAGGAGTAAAATATTTGGCTAAATGTTTGAATGAGTTTTGGGGAATGTTTAGAATGATATGAGGGTGAAAAATGGTTAAGTATAGGCATTTTCACATTTGGGAACACTTACGCCCAAGACTCAAAAGTCTTGGACCAAAGTCAAAATTGGTCAAAATTTAACACAAGTTTGCGCCAGGGGCTCTAGAATTTCCATTTTGAGAATTTTGGATTTTGATATGGCTGCTCTAAAATTAGGGTTAGACCCCTTTTAGCCTAATTTGACCCCCTAAACAAGAATATGAAGTCAGATGTTCAATATCATGTATGGATTTTGAGATATATAGAAATTACAATTTCGGACACTTCCAAGACACATTTTTGGACACTTTTTGGGGTCTTTTCACATGTAGAATTCCCATGTTTGTTTATATGTGGAACAAAACCCAGCTATTTTATTGATATATATTCAAATTCTCCTGAGTCTTGCAATCTTTTTATGCCCTACCTTATTAGTACTGCTGTTACTATCCACAACATATTTCTATAAACCAAGTATACGTCAGCAAGATTATCTAGCTCTCATTAAAAAGTCAAGGTGTCGTCATATCACAACAAGATCTAAGCAATGCTTCTCTTGGATGATAAACATATAATATGGTAATTTATTCCTTCTAATATTTCTGGAACTCAAGTTTTCTGGGTTAGGTATTTCTATTTTGTACTTGTTTTTTTATATGCATTTCTTGAGCTGGAGTCTATTGGAAACAACCTCTCTATCTTCACAAGGTAAGGTTAAGGCTACGTTCAAACCACCCTCCCGTGCTCCATTTGAGAAATTACACTGGTTAGGTGTTATGGTTCGAAAAAAGTAAAAATGATAGATTTTGAGATGGAGAAGGGCCAGTGGAGCAAGAATGGAGCACTGGCATTGAAGGGTCTCATCAGAATAATAGAAAGTCAGGAATAGGAAAGGTGTTTCTATAAACACCATGTGACTTTTCATTAAAGTATATGCTTGCTTCATCATACACTTCTTGCAATAGCCAACTAGCAAGGTATTTATGTTGTCATATTCCACAGTGCAACAATCTTCAATAAGGAAGCCATTAATAACTCAAACAACAATTAAGGGAGGATGTTGGGGATGTGCAAGTATGGGAACCGATCTAGTAGTTAAGTCTGAATATTTCACTTAATGAGTTGATATTGAGTGAGTAGGCTAGGTTACTTGTAAGCCATATCAATTATGATACATAAGTGTTCACATGAACCAACTAAGAAATCATATGCAGACCGACGCTTGGCCTGGGAAGACTCAGTAAAACCCCTAATACCTTGGTCATTGATTCCAAGGTTGTGGACTTCAATTGAAACCCAAGAGATTTCCAGCCATTATATCCATTCAACAATCTAATCATTCTGGCTAAACAACAATAAGAAATCTAGAGTAAACCCCAAATTCGCAACCATGAAATTATATATTAAACATAGGAATGAATATAAATTCACTCAAATTAACTACAGATAAGTCAAAATATCAAACACCCAATAGATAAATCAAAAACTAATATCAATAGCACACTCCCAACATGGGAGTTTTGGCTACACATGTTAGAAATTAAAGATTTGATACTAAATATAGCAACAGTAGTCATGGATAACAAGAATAAATAGAAAGTAGTTGATTATCACCGGGCAATCTTCTTTTATTGCTCCCCAAAAGCTTCAAAACTCTAACTCTCCTTTATACTCTAAGAGGAAAGTTCTATGTACTACGATAAAAGATTAATTTTTTTGATATGGTATGAACTGGCATCTACAATATCCTCTCTAAAATTGCTCATATACTCCGTGCAAATGTGTGAAAGTTTATGCTGCGAAATTCCACTCGACAGTCAAGGCCTGCCATCACCGAGCACTCTAGTGATACGTCTATTCTGCACTTAATGGCTTTCCTCTGCATCTTTAACAAGGCCTTCTCTTCTGTAATATTAGGCGATGACTCTTCATTTTTCCGATCCATTTGGTGATGTGTTGAAGTATCCATCATATTGCCTTCTTGTCAGTGTTTTGGGGCTTTGAGTGCTGCAACTTTAGCCTATGTCTTGTGCAATTTGACGGTGCATCGAACATGCTTTGCAATATCAAATCTGACTACCTTTTTATCTTAACCTGGAACCTTGGTTGTTGTAATAATAGGAGATCTTTCCGTGTATTCGGGGGATCACCAAGTATTTTGGCGATATTACTTTTCTCCGTCTTATTGCACTTTTACTTCCTTTCGAAGATTTTATCAAGTATTATCCATTTATTGCATGTTTAATCACATTTCCTATCACTGCACATTATTTGGTAGAAATTGAAAATAATAGCACACTACAGACATGTTTTTTGGCAAGCAAGCCCTAAAATGAGTCTGAAATATGGACTTATCAACACCCCCAACTTAAGTCTTTGCTAGCCCTTAAGCAAATGAAACACCAATCTATCTAATTTCATAGCTTATAAACAGGGCCACATGGAGCAACATATACATTTTTACCTTTTTTATTCCTTCTCAAACTTCCAAAAACCACTTACATAACTTTAGAGCCTCGAGAGATAACTAAGGAGTAATCAAAAAATGGCTATGCTCACAATTGCTCATGTTGCTGCTAATCACTACCTAAAAGCATCACCATTCACCCTCACACTAAAGAAGATCCGAAACACTCAAGATCATGACATTTGCTTTCAAAGGATCTCTTCAACTCTCACTCTCCCAAATAAGAAAAGCATGTAAGCTTCAACCATAGGCTTTCCCTTATTCTCAATCGGAGTTCACTTGACCTTCTTTTAGACTAGGATCCCAAAAGACTTTGCTAGGACTATAATGTAGGGTAAAGTTTGGGTAGGATAGCATATATCAGTAGTGGCTCATCCCTCCTTAAAATCCACATGTTCTTTTCAGGCTCAAAGGTTCTTTTGGTCCCTTTTTGATTCATCTCCTTTTTGACATCTATTTTGGTTTTGATTTATCATCCTAAACGTCTCTCTTTTGCACTTTTTTTCACAATTTTTAGAGGATCCTCAATTTTTAATTACTGGTTTTCATTTTTCTTTCATTCTTTTCTAGGACTCCTCAGTATCCTTCTTTCATTCTTATCCCTCTTTTTTAAACTCATTCATGGGAGACACCTCTTTCTTTGTACTAACAACCCAAACTTAGCCTTTGGCCACTGCTCAATAATTCAAGCTCAAGGAGGGATAGATAGGAAACAAGAAGGAATTATCTTTCACAAGTATGAGTCAAGGTTACAAGGTTGCAAAGAAGGGATCAAGGTTCAGAAGGGCTTCACTACGGATTCATTTTATTATCAAGGGATGTCACTATGGTCAAATGGACTTAGTGAAACCAAAGAAGGCCTAAGATCCTCTTCTAATCCAGAACTAACCAAGTTACTCCTAAAAAAAATTGGCAAGTTCTAGATGCTGCAAAACAAGCATTTTAATAAATTGTTAATCCCACATTGGCAAAGTGGCTTCGCATTTAAACAATGGAAACAAAGTTGCAATTTTTCGATCATCGCATGCCCAAGTTCAATGGCTCACATAGTCAATTCAAGATTCCTCAAATTCCTTCATAGATTGATTTATCAAGAAAATACTAATTAGTGAGTATATACTCCTTGTCCATTGCACCATCCAAATCAAAGATATGAAACATCGATGCACAGATTGCTAAGGACTAGAGACACAATATTAACATTTAAAGACTTGTCATATATGCACTGGGTTTGTACAAATTCAAGAAAATCATTTACAATCATTCATCCATTCAAGTGAAAAAAGTAACAATAGCAAAAATAAACATTACTCTATTACAACCCAAATTAAAATTTATTTATAATTCAAAAAATTAAAAATTGTCTTAATATCCATCAACACATCAAACATCAATGTAAAACACCATTTTGTCTCATCCAAAATAAAAAGTATCAATCATCTAAAAGATAGGGAACTCTGCAAGGTCATCCCTTCTAAAAGAATAAACATTGCCCTTAATGTGCAAGGGGCAACAGAGAGTAATCATAAGAGAAAGAAGTTAGTATGAGAATCCTCCTGTCATATCAATTCTGTTGTGGTGGTGGTGGAGTTAGAGAAGTTGTCATGGGGGCATCAACGCACTCACCTACTAGTGTACTCTTGAGATAAATATCAGCCCACCCATGCTCAGGCTCACTCATAACGGATGTGCCTATCACGAAATGGTCCAGAACAAATGTCACTTTCACAACGTCCACGATCTCGATCTCTAACCAAGTTAGCTTCTCATGGTCCTCTTGGTTTAGCTCCAATCCCAATGTCTCTTCAACATTTTCCAGGGTGCTCACTCTTAGTTTTCTTCACTACCATCACTTAGAACATCCACAGTCAACTCCTCATTTAGGATCACAGCCATATCCACTTTGAGTGGTGGATCTTCTAACCTATCAAAGGACATACTCAAATCAGTGGATTGAAGGATTATCACCTCCTTCTTCAACAAATCAAGATTGGGTATTCAAGCCGATGTGTCTGCACTGCTACCACCTGCCTTCTTAACCTCTACCACTCTATCTTTCTAGCTGGACAACTCTTTCCTATGGTCTTCAATCATTGACTCAATTCTATCCATTCCCAACTTATGGGTCTCCATTGATGTGCTGTCAAAATACAACACATTTGATGCCTAAAACAAGAGATTTTATGAGTTCTTAATGTAATTTTTTATGTTTTTCATATGTTTTTGTGTTTTTATTGCAAAAAAGGTAAGTTGACATGATATTGTGATAAAATTACAGTTTTTTGCTAAAGTGCGGGACATACGAGCTTACCTACAAGTTGTAGCGCAAGCTATGAGTCGTAGATGATATCGTAGAAAGAAACAGTGAGCAAAAGTTAGAAATCAGACTAAGTGGAGGTCAACCTTACGGGGCCACCGTATGAGTCATAGGTCTCACAATGACTCGTGTAGGTAGACTAGGAGCAAGAAAAAGAGAGCAAAAATTTTAGATCAATAACTGAAGGCCTAGACTATGAAGGGAGCATACGAGTCACATCCCAAGTAATGACAGCGGGTCATAACAGTCAAGCCCAAAATTCCAAGTTTCTAACATGAGATCCTGATTATGACTAGTAAGTCACCCTACGAGTTGTACTTGTGAGATGTAACTGCTGCCAGTTGTCTTTCTGTGTAAATTTTAGGGTTAACTTTGTAAATACTATAAATACTTTATGTTAGGATTTATTTGAGGGAGATCAGACATGAGATTCAAGAAGATAGACATTGAATATTCTCTCTAGAATATTTTAGGATTTTAGTGTAGATTCTTCTTTTCTATTGGAAGACCCACTTTTGGGGATTTCAAGCATCATATTATAATCATTCTCCACATATCAAGCTTATGTTGTGCAACTTGTGGTATTATCTCTCGTTATTGCTTTGGGTAAAATTCTCAACTATGTATTGTATTTACACTCATGTTGGTTTTGTCTTAGTCATGAGTAGCTAAGCACTCACAACTTAGGGTTATAGAACCATGGGTAGTTGATTTGAGATAACCTGGATTAATTGCATTCCTATGATTAGGGTTTTGCATGTATTATTTATTTTCCTTCATTTTGATTATAGTTTGGTGATGGCCAATACCAAACCCTGCCTACTATCACGATTCTGACCAAGGTAGTGATGAATAGGAAAGGGGAAGTCCATGACAAAATTTGATTGTTGTGTTTTCTTCTAATCAACCAAACCTGACCAACCGGAGGTTGACTAGGACAATAGGTAACAGTTAGTTAGCACACCATGGTTGCCGACTAAGCGCCATGGAGAAATTTGATCTTCACTTTCACAAGAGGTCCGGAAGAACCCAAGTTACCATCCTGCATGCAAATTCCCAATTATAGTTATGTTGTCTAAGATAATCGAGTCAATGAACCATGGAGAATGCAATTTCCAAGTTATCCCTAAATTTAAGTGTTTCTTCAGATAATAGTATAGTGTGTGCTTTTATTTTTGTTCTTAAATCACAACCCCTCTCCATTTAGATATTTTTGTCATAAATACTTGAAATGATTTATAGTGAATTCTTGTAATCAAGACCTATATTCCATGTGGATTCGACCCTAACCTTCGATTAGGTTAATTACTGATAGTGAACTCTTTCTTATTGGAGTGTGGACATTAGATCATCCACCAACTCTGACTGTTTTGCCTCAGCCTCAACCTATGGCCTCAAAGCCTTGGTTATGGCTGCCTCAACCAACTTAGGCATAGATGGCTCAACCATAGTGGCTTGAAGATTGGCTACTTTGGCTAATCGAACAAATGCAACAATTGTGGCCCTAGTAAGTAGGGGTTGGTTATCCATGGCATCTGCCTCTGTAGGTGGAGTAGGAGTAGAAGAGGAGTGTAAAGTAGGAGAAGAATAAAATATAACCTACTTCGATGCCCAGCTCTACAATGCCAGACTCGAGGGCCTCAACATTAAAAATCAACATTTTGTCAGTCAGCTTCTTCCTAGCCTGCCCTCTTCATCCCTCAAGAATTCAGCCTCAATCCTCGAAATGTCAGTGGATGATGATAGAGTTACCCTAACATCAACTTTTTTGTTCCTCGGAACTCCAACCCTTTTACACGACATAGTTATAAGGATAGGAAATGGTATTGCGGTCTGGACTTACTTTCCTTTATGAGGATTTCTAGGGAAATTATTGCACCATGATTTAGACTCCGACAATCCATAATACTTGCAACCAATATCGCCTTAGCCTGTTGAAGCACAAATTCATTTTATGATGGTATCAAGTTACTGCTGATAAACCCAAATCAAAATCTTTCTGGAATGTTCATCTCTTTGTTTTCAATAGTAGATGCATCCTCTAACCACAAGGGAGCAGAAATCCCAATCATTGGAGCAAACTAAGATTTCATATCCTCAAATGTTTGAACTTTCATCATCTCTTCTATGTCATATTTGTCTCTGTTTACACATCCTAAGACATCATTAATATCAGTTTGATTGTATAGGACTTGCACACCTCAAACCTCTACAGTATCAAGGGGTTTGAGCATTGACATCCCCCTCCTTATGTTCTTTGGAATGACTTTGTAATAGGCCTCATAAGATTCATAGACCAAGGTGGCTACATATGGATCCCAAGGTTTTGTGACCATTTGGAAGTTATGGAACTTGAGAGTCTCCCAAACCTCTGGATATCTGTCGATTATTCCATCAGTAGATAATTGTTTCTCCTCCAGGATTGTTTGCTTTTCCTCTACCGTGAATCTATTTATGTGTCATGGGGATGTTATGTACTAGATCCTTTAGGATGTCTTGAGAAGATAATCATGAGTGGCATTAAACCTCCTTCTCTGAATTGGTCCAAGTTACATCGAGTGGTTCCTCCTCTTCACTGGTGTTTTCATGGTGCTGAGATGCTTTCCTTTTACCCTTTGCTTGCACTACATTTTGAGGTCATTGAGACCTTCATTTTGTTCTCTTTGGAGCTATAACGACTCCCCTAGTAGCCCTTGGTCCATCCCGAGTGAACTACTCCTTAGGTTTTCCCATTCCTACACAATAATAAGCTCTAAAAATCTTGTAAGAGGCAGTTATAAAGCAATCAGTTGCAAAATTTGAAACATTAAGGGTATACTAGACTTTTTGATTGTAGAACATAGTCGGCATTGTGCCGAATTGTTTCTTCGGTCAGAAAGAAAGTCACCTCTTTGAATAACTTTTAGACTTTAGGCTACTACTACTTTTAGCGATACTCATGCACATTCAGTGATACGAAAAATTGATTCGGCAATGGAAAAGGTTCATCGCCAAAAGTTGCAGCAATCACCCATGAAGATCAGTCAATTAAGACGATTCATGTGACCACTAGGTGCATTGCCGAGTTCACTTAGGTGGTCAAAATGACCATCGCAGAAGGTAACTAGGTTGTCCCTTCATCCATTCACTCAAAATTCAACAATTATTCCGCAGACAACATAGATGAAAATCACACATTACCCCACCATGGCACATCAATGCATTCTCACTCTTGATTATCACTGTTATAGGGTTTCCCTTAAAAATGTCATTCTCATGATCATGTCACTATCCTAAGTGAAAGTATTCAAGCATGATTAAAAAAATATGAAATCGAGATAATACCAATAAAAAATCCACCCTTGAGCAATAAATCAGTCATTCGTAAGCCTAACCCAACTCACAAGCACCACTAATTTTGTCACACACAGAGAATCAAAACCCATAATAAATCACTTACTTATGCAATATAGTGTTCGAGAATCACTTAAAGATTTAGCCACATAGTTTCTAACAAGATTTCAAACACTAAAGCATGATTATCATATTCACAAACCCTGATCAACCTTTTAACCCATGGCTTTAATGAGTCCATATTTTGTACTCATTTAAGGGTTAAATTGTAAGGAAACATTGCCCTTAGTGTGCTAGCAATTCCAATTACTAACAAAATATTCATGTGCTGTGATAAGAAATGGAATTAGAAGTGCACAAAAGGGCAAAACTTGGTAAAATCTTGGGAAAATGAGCAAAAGTGCAAAAAGGTGGTGAAACGCGATGTCGCCGATATTCTCGGCGATCCGCCAAACACTCCATAAGATCGCCTATCTATGCAGCACCAAAGGTTCCAAGTCAAGTCAAGTGTTTAGTCAGAATTGATGTCGTAAAGATTACTCAGTTATATGCAAAAGTGCATGAGTGATTGCCTAAAGTTGCAGCACCTAAAGCCCTAAAACACTGATAGAGAGGTGATGTGAAGAATAGTTTTGCGCATCATTGAATTTGATAGGCAGAGCAAAGGGTTATCACCAAATGTTGTGGAAAAAGCCTTATACAGATGCATAGAAAAGCGATCAAGTGCACATTCGGTGCATCACTAGAGTGCTCGGTGATGGTCGGCCTTGACTGCCGAATGGCATTTCACAGCATAAACTTTCACCCATTTGCATGGAGTATAAAAGCAATTTTAGAAAGTACATTGTACATCATCTATTCATTCTTTATTAGAACAATTAATATGGATAGTAGTAACATAGGATTTCCCTCTTAGAGTACAAGGGAGGTTAGGGTTTTGAAGTTTTTGAGCATCATAATGGATATAATAGTTGGAAACCTTAGGGGGTTTCAGTTGACATCCATATCCATGGATTTAATGGCTAAGACATTAGGGGTTTGCTGTGACTTCTTAGCCCAAGCATGTCCTTGGTGGTCCGCATGAGGTATCTTAGCTGATTCATACAAAACACCTATGTATCATAGGTGATTTGGGTTACAAGAAACCTAGTCTATTCACTCAATATTAACTCTTGTAGTCAAGTATCTAGACCCATTTGGTAGATTGATTCCCATATTTACATATCAGCAATATCTTCCTTTAATATCTATTTGATTTGTTAATTAAAACTTTTTAGATGAACGTTTTGATTATTGCGACCCTCAGATCCTACAATTACTTGGTCCAACGATTCACTTCCTCCATAAGCAATGATTCCCTGTGGGATCAACCCCAACCTCCAAAGTTGAGTTATTATCCTTATGATAACCGCCCCTTCTACCTTTGAGTAGTCGGGATGAGTGATATCAGGCATTCACCAAAGGAACAAATACAAGCGCTAAGAACATACCTCTTCAATGGTAAGACACAATAAGATCCTCAAAGATGCTTTGATGATGAATATCCTCAACCTCTTTGTGAAACTTTTCAAAGAAAAAGCAAAAGAAGGGTTTTGGCATGCAAAGGGAGTGAAAAGGAGGGAAGATGGAAAGTGGAAGGATTAAGGCATTTGAAAAACCTTAAGTATGTTGGTGAGCCATGCATGTTCGACGATTCCAAACCACACCGCCTAGCATATTCAATGTTGCACCAAGCATGTTAGGGACTGCCTTTTTTGTGTAGTATGTATACCTTTCCTTCAGCCTTGAAGTGCGGTGGAATTTACCATCACCCATTGGTTTCAAGGATTCACTGAGTTGACATTTTGTCTGCCAGATTCAGAAGCACATTTTCGAGTCACCAAGTGACTCAAAAAGCAGTTAAACTAATGGTCACCTTTTTGACTCAGCGATACGCTAATTGGTACCACTAATCATCCTCTCAACTCTCAACTCCAATTCTTCTCTTCTTCAACCCTGCATAATTCAACACCCATTATTTTAAAACTAAAAAGCATTAAATATTCACCTTGGGTTGCCTCCCAAGTAGTGCCTTAGTTAATGTCGTGGTATGACTTAATTCCTCTTTTTCATCAAGTCACCAATGATTGTCTCATTACTAATGATACCTCATGATCATCTCCCAACTTTAGAGTTTTACATATATTGAACACTACTTCCTGATCATTCATTCCGAAGTTAAGATCTCCACTCTCTACATCCAAACAGCTCATCTGGTGGCAAAGAACAACCTACCCAAGATAACTGGTACGTCCATATACACCTCACAATACAAGATCACAAAATCCATAGGAAGAATGAACTTATTCACCTTCCCCAACATATCATGTAAAATCCCCACTAGTTGTTTGATAGACTAATCGACCATGAACGGTTGCATTCTGGTTGGTAAAGAGGTCTTTAATCCCAATTCCTCAAATATGGCTAGGGACATGAGGTTTATACTTGCTCCCAAGTCACGTAGTGTCTTACTAAATTTTGAAGCTCCAATGGTACATGGAATAGTGAATGCACTTGGGTCCTCTTTCTTCACTACCAACCTTTTTTGTCTAGAATGCACTACAATTATGAGACACTCCAGAGTTCTTTTCTTCTTGACCAACTCTTTTATAAATCTAGAATAACCTAGCATTTCAATTAATGCTTCCATAAGTGGAACATATATTGACAATGCGTTGAACATGAAGAGGAATTTTTGAAACTTAGCATCCTACACCTTCTTCTTCAATCTCTGTGGAAATCGAGGATCAACCTTGACTTGAGGTGTTTTCAACCTCATAGCTTCACTAGCATTTTTGGGGAAAGATTTCTTGATATTCATAGAATCATCCCCACTCTTCTCTTATTTATCGCTCATGGGATTGGCAAGAGCATCAACATCTTCAACATAAGCTTTATACTTATCAGCTTTAACAACCATAACTCCTTTTTCTTCTGCTTTATTTAGGCCTTCTTCAATAGCAAGCGATGGTTTTGTGCCTTCAACCACTTTCCCATTACGAGTGGTTATGGATGGACATTGTTGATCGTTCCTTTTTGGATTAGCCACTGTGTTACTAGGTAATCCTTATTTTGTATGCTGATTTAGATAAGCCGATATGCTCCCAAGTTGAGTTTCTAGATACTTAATAGACATCAAATGTGACATCACAATTTGATTCAACTGAGAAAATTAAGATTTCATCTCCTTTAAGACTTTATCAGAGGCTTCCATCTTGCTCAAAATTCAGATGAGAATTTCTTCAGTCTGAAGATTCTCTTAATTCACCACAAGGTCAGCAGTCTTCAACTATCATGAGGTGGAATATACCTATCTCTATTACATTTCCTCCAATCCTCAACTTGAGGTTGGTTAGTCTATGCATGATCTCGCCAACCTGAGTTGTTGTTCCAACCTTGATTTCCAGTTGAATTTAGAGAAGCCAACTGAGAACCCACTATTTGGTTTCTCGTGTAGTATACCTCCTTATTGTAACCACCTTCAAATAGTGCACCTTCAAACATCACATCTCCAATGGCTCCCATAATATTCACACTTTTATTATTTTCTTTCATGACATACTTAGTCAAAAGATCAAGTTGGGTCAACATTTGAGCCGTGTTCTCATCCCTCTCTTGATCTTTAACAAGCTTCTCCTTGGTTGGACCTCTATGGCCTAAAGGTACCATGTCATCTCTTGTGTACCATGTTCAGTTAATCTTTGTCATGCCATCTATAAGGTTACAATCTTTTGTGAATATTTGTGTCATTAGGCCTTCTCTCACTAACTGCTCAGCTACTCTTTTGTCGATGCTTACATAGAAGTATTGCAAGAGCATATGGTCTGGAACTCTTTGGTTAGGACATTGGATTAAGATTTTTGAAATCGTAACAATGTTTCATGCAATGTCTCACCTTCTAGTTGATTGAAGTTCTCAATACTTCTTCTTAACTTTGTCATCTATGAGGGAGGGAAAAATCTTTCAAGGAATGCATTTTGTAGCCCCTCCCATGAAGTAATAGAATCACAAGGTAGCTCAGCTAGCCACCTTAACGCCTCTCAGGTGATTGAAAAAAGGAAATGAACTAAATCAAATGGCTTCTTGACTCACTCCCCTGAAATTGAATGAGAGACACACATCAATAATGTTCCCTAGGTTTTCATAAAGATCTTTGTAACCAAGCCCTCCGAACAATCCCTTTAGCTAGAGTAGTTGTAACCTAGTATTTGTTACGTGAAAATTAACTCCTCCGTCCAATGGGGGTGGTCGAATAGCACCAGTGTTCCCCACTTGATCCCAGTTAAGATCTTGCATATTGTTTATAGCTCCAACATTCTCTCCATAAGCACTCTCATCATCATCCATTTTAACACCTATTTTTTAATCGCAAAAACAATAAGAAAACAGTAAAAATAACTCTAACTACAACAGCAAAGCTCAACAAACACTTCTAATAGGAACACGTTGATTCCTTGGCAACGACACTATTTTTGATGTCACTTTACCCGACCACTCAAAGGGAGCATGGGTGGTCATCATCAACATAATAACCCAACTTTAGAGGTTGGGGTGGATCCCATAAAGAATCGTTGTTCAAGGAAGAAGTGACTCATTGGGCTAAGTAATTGTAGGATCTAGAGGGTTGTAATAAACAAAAGTAATTATTGAACTAAACAAATTCTAGTTAAAAACTCAAACAACAATGAAAGGAAGATGTTAAGGACGTGCAAGTATGAGAATCGATCTACCAGCTGGGTCTAAATATTTGACTAAATGAGGTAATATTGAGTGAATAGGCTAGGTTACTTGTAACTCATATCAGCTATGATACATAAGTGTTTCGCATAAATCAAGTAAGAAATTATATATAGACCATTAAGACATGCTTAGCCTAAGAAGTCTCAGCAAAACTCCTAATATGTTGTCTATTGAATCCATGGCCGTGGACTTAAACTGAAACCCCTAGAGGTTTCCAGCCATTATATCCATTCAACACTCTAATCATTCTGGCTAAAGCAACTATCAAAGATCTAGAGTAAACCCCAAGTATGCAACCTTGAAATCATAGATTAAACATAAGAATGAATATAAATTCACTCAAATCAACTATAGATAAGTCAAAGTATCAAAGACGCAATAGATAAATCAAAAACTCATATCAATAGCACATCCCCAATTTCGAGGATTTTAGCCACATATGCTAGAAATTAAAGATTTGATACCAAACATAGCAGCAACAGTCATGGGTAACAAGGTTGAATAGAAATAAGTTGATTAACACTAGCCAATCTTCTTTAACTTACTCCCCAAAAGCTCAAAACCCTAACTCCCTTTTGTACTCCAAGAGGAAAGTTCTATATACTACTACAGAAGATTATATTCTGATATAATATGAACTGATATCTATAATTTCCTCTCTAAAATTGCTTATATACTCTATGCAAATGTGTGAAAGTTTGTGCTATGAATTGCCATTCAGCAGTCTAAGGCCGACCATCACTAAACACTCTGGTAGTGTGCTGAATTTACATTTGACTGCTTCCCTTTGCATCTTAACAAGGCTTTCTCTTCTGCAATATTAGGTGATGACTCTTCATTCTGCCAATCCAATTTACTAATACACTGAAGTATCCATCATATTGCCTTCTTGTCGGTGTTTTGGGGCTTTGAGTGCGGCAATTTTAGGCGACCTCTTGTGTTATTCGGAGATGAATTAGACATGCTTTGTGATATCAAATCTGACCACCTTCTTGGCTTGATCTAGAACCTTGTTACTGTAATGATAGGCGATCTCTCTAAGTTTTTGCTGGATCGTCGAGTATTTTGGCAATACCGCTTTTCTCTGCCTTTTTACACTTTTACTTCCTTTACAAGATTTTACCAAGTATTATCCATTTGTACACTTTAATCCCATTTTCTATCACAGCACATGCGTATTTGTTAGAAGTTAGAAATAATGGCATACTAAGGGCAATGTTTCTTTGGAAGTGATCCCCAAAATGAGTCCAAAATATGGACTCATCAATATATTATGGTCCTTTCCTAAGTATTTTAAGTGTATCAGATGTACTTTAGGATCATAAGAAACCTCTAAGATCAAGCCAAGTTTAATGTTTTTCAATCGACTAAGTTTTCACATGAGTTTATATAAGATTCAAATTGAAATATCGGTATCTCTCAACACGTAAAGAGTTAGGTAACTTGTAACAACCCCCAAAAGTGCCCGAAAATGTGCCTCAAAAGTGCCCGAAATTGTAATTTTTATATATCTAAAAATTCATTCATTATTTCAAAAATTCGACTTCATATTCTTGTTTAGGGGGTCAAATTAAGTGGGAAATGGGTCTAACCTAAATTTTAGAGCAACCGTATCAAAATCCAAAATCGCAATAAACACTATTTAGGAGGGTCAACTTTTGAAGGGACATATCTCTTAGCAGACAAAGAATGGATATCCCATAACCTATCATCTTCAATTCCTTTGAATTAGCTTTCCAATGCACTTTGTTTCACCTTATTCCGAGTTTGGATGAAGAATTTATGCCCATTTTAGTAAAACTCATTCGTGCAAAAAATGTAGATTTCTAGTGAGCATCCATATCGCCTCCGCGATGTGGACCAGTGCTTATTTGGCCCTATTTTCTTTTGTTTCGGTCCAAGACTTTCAAGTCTTGGGACCAAAGGGTTCCCATACATGATTTTATCTATACTTAGTCTTATTTCACCCTCATATCATCTTCAACATTCCCCAAAATCCTCTCAAATAATTACACTCAACTTTCACCCCATATTCAAGTCCCAAACTAAAGACCAATCTTAAGGATTTCATCAAGGATCTCATTCAAGCTTCAAGTCTCCATTAAAGTCTTATTCGAGAACCTCCCCAAAGCTAATATATGTGGTATTGAACCATTGGGTCCTTCCACCCATAGTGCCTAAACCGTCTTTTACTTAATATTGCATGATTTAAAATTGATTTTACATGTGGGTCTTGTATATTGAGAAATTTATTACATGGTGATCTTAGTTCATGAAAGAATGGTTGTTTTTGCATGTCTTATCTTCAAATCTTGGATACAATGTTGGAATTGATGAGGGGTTTTGATATGAATGTCTTGAAGGTGTTGCATGATGTTGATTAAGGGTTTTACCACTAATTTCCTGCATGATTTCATCTCTAAATTGCATGCTCTTTTACCCCCATTACACACCCCCAAGGTGTTTGATAAAATGTCCGGTTATGGCTTCTTGAGGAATTGAAGGTCCAAAGCATGAGATATGATATGAATGATGTTATGATGATCAAATGAGCTTATGTAGATGATTATTTTTACATGGTATTGCATTAGAGCTTATGATGAATCCTATATAAAGTGTTGCATAGACCATGCCCGATCCAGGGGGACAAGAGCCCGGGTAACCTAGAGTGAGGGTTAATACTTATCTCCACCAGGGTGATGAGGTGGCATCATCATCAACCTAGATGAGGGTTTGTACTCATGAACCTAGAATGAGGGTTAATACTCATCTCCACCTAGGTGATGGGGTGACAACATCACCAACCTACCGAGGGGTTTGTACCTTGGAATCTAGCTTGGTCTCATCTTCACATATGATATTCTATATGAGAATGATTTACTTAAGCATGTTTTACTTGTGCATTGATCATACATGTCATATTGCTATATTATTCCTATTGCCTATCATTATGCATTTTTGATTATGATGCCTATCTATTGTTACATTGCATTCCACATACTTAGTACATTCAAATATGCTAACGCATACTCTTGCCTACATGATATCACCAGGTAGCAATCGGTGCTCCTATTAATTCTTCTTGTGGCTAGATGGATTGTTCAAGTTAGCCTTTGGTGAGTCCTCCATTTCGGGGACAAGGACTATTCTCTCACACTATGTATTAAGATTCTCTTTAATTTATCATATACTTATGACTATAAGGGTGAGCCCGGTTATATGTCTTGGCCCCCACCATTATCTATGTAATAGAGGTGTTGCTGGACAAAGCTATGTATTCCTGCTGTGAGTTGATTCTATTATATATTGACTCTATGTTATGATAAGTTCTCCCTTAGCCCTTTTTTGCCCTTATTTCCATTCTTGAAATGTCATTTAATTATTTCCGCAGCCAAGGTTGTGTAATTATATGCTATGAGGCTTGTTTGGGGTTCCTTCCGGTTCCCGATTCGCCGGTCACGTCTAGGCCCTAGGCTTAGGTCGTGAAAAAGATGGTATTAGAGCACTAGGTTGATAGATCCTCAGAGTCCAACACACCCTGTCGATTAGAGTCTTATTCATGGTTGTGTTGTGCATCACAACTATTAGTAGGAGGCTATGAGACATTTTATGAAATATTTTCCTTCTTCATGGTCTATGTCGTGCTTTAGAAGCAAGTTAGCTCCTCTAACAAATGTTCTTTCCTCCTTTAGTTGTTCATGCCACTTCAAGGAGGAAGGCGAAGGAAGGTATGTATAAGATTTTGATTTTAATGGATCCGAGTTTCACTAATTCTTCTCTATTCTTTTGGTTGATGGTGGGGCTTCTTGTGTGTCCAAGTGGTTATGTGGATCTTTGGTGTCTATTCTCTTGGTTGGATATATTGATGCTAGAAAGTTCATAGGTGTTGCTCTAGATTTTTTGCATTAGGTCTTGCTTTATGGCTTGTTGAATTTGATGTGGTGGATTTTGATGTTGTACTTGAGATAGAATAGTTGCATGCATGTTGGGTCTCCATGGATAGTGGGACCCTTAGAGTTAGGATCTGACTCCCTAATGAACCCTTTTTTGAGTGGGAGGCTGTCAAGTAGTAGCAAAAGAGGTAGGTCCATTCTTGACTTAAGGTACAATTGGTCTCTTAGGGGTTACATTTTTCATCTTGTGAGAATTATAGGTGTTGAATCTAAGTTAGTTGTTTATAGAATTGTCGTTGGTGATAGATGAGGCCTTGAATGTCCCTTTTCAAT
The DNA here is from genome assembly GCA_025774065.1 of Solanum ossicruentum. Lineage (NCBI taxonomy): Eukaryota > Viridiplantae > Streptophyta > Magnoliopsida > Solanales > Solanaceae > Solanum > Solanum ossicruentum. The sequence goes on from JAOTQR010126422.1 coordinate 17,733, forward strand.
GTTTGAAGTTAGGGTAATGTCTTTTGATTGACTAGCAGACCAGTTGTGCCTGTAAGTCTTATGAGTAAGATCTCTAGTCCTTACCCTAATAGGTTTAGGGTGATTTTGGTGATGATAATATGGTTCTTTCCCTAATGAGGTAGTGCATGTGAATCATTTGAGGGTAGTACTACGAGTTCAAGGAAGAAGGTTGGATGCTAAGTAGGTGAGATAGGAATTTTGGTGTAAGAGGTTGCCTTCCTAGATTATATGGTGCTGGGTGATGGTATTAAGGTAGACTTTAGTAAGATGAAGGTGATTAGAGAGTAGCCTAGACCCTTGTCTTCCTTAGGTATTAGAAGCCTTTATGGTTAGTAGGCTATTGCCGAGGATTGTGAGTAGATTCTTTTCTATTATTGCTCCTATGACTTAGTTGACCATAGGTAAGGCCATGTTGTTACCAAGGTGATTTAATAGGTCCGGGAGTTACTATTTCTTGTGTTATCCCTTGGTGCTAGTAGGATTCATGTGTATATGGGTTTCATTCATAGTTCCTTTCATCCATGAAGCTCAATCTTCCTTTTTATGAAAATTGCATGATTTCAAGATGTATTTCTTATAGATATCTATTATTATGAAATATGAGCATGAATTACGTTGGGGCTTTGTCTAATATTGTTGACTATGCATAAATATCTAGTTTTAGCTTATACTATGAAGTGATCTTTGTCTATTGAGACTATATATGATTCAAGCTATGAAATCTATGAACTATTATGAAGTTTTGGTACGATTTACAAGTTACACATGATGGGGTTTTACCATGATGTTGGTGGGCTGATTTACATTATTTTAAGATTCATTGATTTCACTATTTCATGATCTATACTCTTGCATTTTACATGATTTGAACATGTCCTCATATGTGCCTACAAAGTGTTTAATGAAATGCCAAGTTACGAATTCTCAAGATATGTGAATGTTTTACACGTCAAGTGACTTCATGATGAATATAGGCTATCAAGTATGTTATGAATTCATGAAATTATCTATGATTATGCAAGTATGAAGTTAAGCCCTTTTCAAAAATTTATTTTCAAGAAAACCTACATGGATTTTACTTATTTTAATTTGGGATTTGAATATTATGATTCCTAAAATTCTATTGATGCATGGGTAGTGTTTATTTGATGATTTTAAGGTGATGTAAACAGTTATATCAGGATTTACTTTGGGCTTATGAAGTTATAAGTATGCATGTTCCCCTTTTGAAATTATTTATGCATGAGAGATTACACTATGAATTTAAATACGTAATTAATTATGCTTTCACTTCAACTTCATATTATAATTGTTGAGTTTTAAGTGAAGTCTTAACTGCCCATGTCATTTCCTCATTGTTCATAGTGTATGCATTCATGTACACTGATTATTTTAAAAAATTATATTATGGGTAGGACCAATTTCATTTTATGATATGATTTTGATAAAAGGTTGGCAATATTGTGATCACATATATGTTTTTGCTTTCGGCTCTTTAAGCATTTTTGGTGCTTGCATCATTTTGTATATGAATAGACTATTCCTATGCAAGAGTATTTTGACTATGAAATTATGATTTGGGTATTTGAACCTAAGTATGAATTGTTATAAATTGTTTTTGGCTTCTAAGCTCAATTGTGTATTGAAATGATTTGGAAAATAACTATTGCCTCTTTGAAAGTATGTACATGCTTATTATAAGTATTCTTATGGAAAGACAACTTAGCTTGTTGTGTTGAGGGTTTGAGGGTGATTTGGACTACTTGCATAGCATGTTTCCAATGAGTGTAGATCCGTAAGGTTGTAATATGATGGATGAGGATGGTTAATCCATGTGGTCAATTACAAAGGATTAGTCATTTCACTAAGATTGATCTTTTGTTGAGTTTTGTTCCCAAGTGAGCATTATTAGTAATGGTGGAGTTAGTTGGTTGATTTATGCATTGGCTATGATTATGGGTCTTTAGAATAGGCTCTTAAAACCCTACCTTGGTGTGTTTGAGGTGGGTTCTAGTGGTGAGGTATTGATTTATTTAGAGCTTGTGAATCATTTGTGGGATTGGTTGCAAAATATGATGGGTGTGAGTTGAGGATAACAAAAAGGTCGTTAGAACTCATTAGGGATTATGGTATGAGTGTGCATTGGTTTTTTGGGTAAGGGTAGTATTGTGGGTGGTTCTCTAGGTAGCTTAGTGTGTGTGGATGATGGTGGTTAGGAGATGCCTAGTAGAGTCCATCTGTCGGCTAGATAGGGAATTAGGTTGAAGGAAGTTGAGAATGGTAGTAAAGTGTACTTGATGGTTCCAAATCTTCTTGGGTTGAGAAGACTAGATTAGGCAAGGCCTTGATTTCCGCCTTATTAGAGTTGGAAGCTTTGGGTGGAAAAGAATGGTAGAGTGGAGGTTGTATCCCAAGGGGGAGATGGTGGTCCATGGTACCAAGTGGGTTAGATAAGTTTAAGGTTGGAAATTAGGTTAAGGTTTGTGAGCCTTTATAGTAGGCATTATATGTCCCCGATTGGATGGTTTGAAGTGCGAGAAATTGCCTTGCTGGGTCAATACGGAAGTGAGGTTTGTTTTGGTAAGGAGGGAGTCGAGTTTATGGTTTGTGAGTCCTTATAGAGTCTAGAGGGAGGTTGCTAACTATTGCTTAAAAGTTTGGGGATTGCCTTTAGGTGTAGATATGGTTCGTCTGGTACTTCATACTTCTATATTGAGGGAATGTGTTGGTGACTCTAGTGTTATAGAGGTTGTGGGTATTATGGAGGGTAAGTTGGCTTAAGAGAAGGTCCCGGTGGGAGTGTTGGATGGATGAGTGGAGAATTTGATTAATAATGGTGTAGTGTTCATGAAGGCCCTTTGGAAGAGTCGTCCATTTGTTTGTGTCTCTCAAGAAGCTGGTGTGGGCATGGAAAAGCTATATCCATATCCCTTTCACTCTATTCAAGCTTATGATGACATGCCAAGTCCTTTCTAGGATTCCAAGTCCTATATTTCAGCCCCTATGCTATTCATATGCATTCATGTCTAAGTTGGCATGTTCATGATGATTTTACACCTATGTTGGAATTTTGAAAATGGTGGTTTAAAGTGTGTTGTTGCATTCTTATTGGGATTGATCTCCTTATGATTATTCTTCTCTTGTACATCCCTTTTACATTCGGGGATGAATGTTACCAAGGGGGAGGTATTGTAACGACCTTAAAAAGTGCCCAAAAATATGCCTCGAAAGTGCCTGGAATCGTAATTTCTATATATCTATATGTTCGTTCATTATTTCGAAAATCCAACTTCATATTCTTGTTTAGGGGGTCAAATTGAGTGGGAAATAGGTCTAAACCAAATTTTAGAGCAACCATATCTAAATCCGAAAATCACAATAGATACTATTTAGGAGGGTCAACTTTCAAGGGACATATCTCTTAGCATATAAAGAGTTGAGTGGCCCATGACCTACTAACTTAAAGACTTTAAATTAGCTTTCCAAATCACTTCATTTCACCTCATTCCGAGTTTAGATGAAGGATTTGTGCCCATTTTAGTAAAACTCATTCGTGCAGAAAATGCAGATTTCCAATGAGCATCTGCGTCACCTCCGCGACGCGGACATGTATTGGGCCCAGGGGTTCCCATATGTGTTTTTACCTATACGTAGTCTTATTTAACCCTCATATCTTCCTCAACATTCCCCAATAACCTCCCAAACACTTAGACTCAAAATTCATCCTAAATTCAAGTCCCAAACTGAAGACCAATCTCAAGGATTTCATCAAGGTCCATTAAAGTCTACTTCAAGAACCTCCCCAAAACTAAGGTATGTGGTGTTGAACCATTGGGTCCTTCCACCCATAGTGTCTAAACCCTCTTTTACTTAATATTGCATGATTTAAAGTTGATTTTACATATGGATCTTGTATATTGAGAAATTTACTGCACAGTGATTTTAGTTTATGAAAGTATGGTTGTTTTAACATGTTTTCAGCTTTAAATCTTGGATTTAATGTTGGCATTGATAAGGGGTTTTGATACGAATGTCCTGGGGTGTAGCAAGGTGTTGACTGAAGGTTTTACCACTGATTTTCCTGCATGATTTCATCTCTAAATTGTATGCTCTTTTACCTTCGTTACACACCCCCAAGGTGTTTGATAAAATGTCCGGTTATGGTTTGTTGAGAAATTGAAGGTCCAAAGCATGAGATATGATATGAATGATATTATGATGATGAAATGAGCTTATGTGAATGAGATATTGCACTAGAGCTTGTGATGAATCCTATATAAAGTGTTACATAGACCAAGCCCGATCTGGGGGGACAAAGGCCCGGGTAACATAGAATAAGGGTTAATACTCATCTCAAACAGGATGATGGAGTGACATCATTATCAACCTAGATAAGGGTTTGCACACATCATCCTGGAATGAGGATTAATACTCATCTCCACCTAAGTGATGGGGTGGCAACATCACCAACCTTCCGAGGGATTTGTATCTTGGAAAGCTAGCTTAGTCTCATCTTCACATATGATATTCTATATGAGTATGATTTACTTAAGCATATTTTACTTATGCATTGATCATATATGTCATATTTTTATATTATGCCTATGTCATGCCCCAAAGTCTGGTTAGGGCGGACTGGCAACCGTTGCCAATAAGGCTCAGAAGGACCAACTTATATCTAAGCGTTTTGCATACATATTATAAGTGACATCTATGTTTGGCATACTTCTAAGGAGATATACGGTTTTAACAAGTTAAAAGGAGATGCTTATAGCTAGGCTATTGGGGCCACGGTGTCTAAAGTGCGAGACATGACCACACATTAGTTTACACAGTCTACAAAGCCTCTAAGAAGGAAAAATACTTATATCTGTTCGGGACAAGCCCCGTCTGAATTAATTATATAAACTCATAAACTCTAAACAGACTCAAAACTCCGGAACAACCTGGAGTTTAGAAATAACAGCTGAATATCCTTTACTTCTACTGGGGAGATCTTGCAGCACCTGTACCTACAACATGAAATGCAGGTCCCCGAAAGGGACTCAGTACAAGATAGTGTACTAAATATGTAAGGCAGCAAATACTATATATGAAATAACAACTCAAGTGAAACCATGCACTAGAATATAATAAGAGACCA
>JAOTQR010126433.1:0-22896 GCA_025774065.1 Solanum ossicruentum
AAGCAATATACTTTACCTTTCAATTACCTTTGAGATGATTCTTTTGGTGGTCACAATATTAGAGCTGTAGGATTATAGATGTAGCATGTGACATGTAAATAATAATACAGGACAATATGACAATGAAATGAGTACGTTACACAGATATTGAAATGCCTATGAGATGAAAGTACTCGTGAACTTTATTTAACAACAAGAACCCATGTAACTTGGTATCCACGTATGTATGAAGATTTGAAAGTGACTATGTATGGGAGCATATGAACATGTGAAAGAGTGGAGACATAGTTAATAGTTGTGTTGGAGTTCGTAAGTGCCTTTATGTGCCAAGGAAGAATCTAGATTTCATGCCAAGTAATACAAAATCGAGTAGCCTTACATACCTTGATATATGGCCTCGTTCTTACCTCGGAGTAACATCCTTTTCTCTCAAATATTTATTTATAACAGAGTAGGCAATAACATTAGTATCAGTTGCTAAGAAACACTTCTTGGCAGTCCAATCTAATGTAAAAATAAACTTTCGGCAACAACTCGTAAACATCGACCCAACGACATTATTTCATCCCTTCCACCCCTAAGCATATATGTCTATTGCCTATTCCATATACATGGTGTATATAGCCTAGTTTAGGTTCGTAACATGTTGTAAAACAGTCCACAATTCACAACACACCCCAAGTTCACGCGATATGCAATCAGGTAGCACAACCTTATGCCATTTTCCTATATCTTGACGTCAACAATTCAAATCTATGCGGACTTTAACCAAACTATCCTCAACAGAACTTTACATAAAAATATCCTTAAGATAGTCTTAGAATAGCACCAAAGCAGGTATGAAGAATGTGAGGCAATAGCCTTCCATCCATCAACCCCCAAGTCCCAATCAAAATCATACTTAAGATAGCACAATAAAACTCATTCTTAAGTAAAACAAAATCAAGGCAAAAACCTTAGATTAATATCTATAACTTAAATCATATTAGGAACATCAACTTCTCTTCATAATCCAGCCTACAAACCATAGATAAGTCACTAAAAAAAGACAAGCGTGCGATAACTTTCTAAGCACATGTTGTTCGATCTTTATTCACAAGCAAAACTGGTATATACTTCTTGTTTGTCATGGGATAAGTATAACAAATACATGGATATCTCCAATTAGATATTTCCACTTACCTTAGCCTTCAAGATTCATTTTTCCTTCAAGAACCCTAGGGAATTCTATTGGTTGCCTTGTGAAGTGAAGAGAAAAAAAGAGTCTTTAGGAAAGCTAAAAATTGTTCCAAAGTGAAATGACTTAAGGGACTATTTTTAAGCCCTTTTTAAGGGACTCTTTTGGCTGACTTTCTCTTGATCTTTTGACCACGTATCAACATATATTAATAATCTTGTGATGTAGTAGCTTGGGACTCTCACTTGGGCCTAACTGGGTCTCAAAGTTGATGGGCCTTAGCTGCCCATTTTCCTGATTCCTCTTCACTTAGTTTAGGCTCAATTAGTCAAGTGGGTTGTGATGTACTTGTGCCCTTTTACTATTCATCTTGGGCTGTAAGTATTTTCCATTTATGATGGTAAAACATGGGCTAAAGTTACACTCTTAACACAAACTTTATTCATTATCAGACTCACCTGCTAGCTTTCTAAGTCTTACAAGCACCTCACTTCTTTCACCTTGTTTAAGGTCGTGATCTCCTCAGTTTGACTTAAAACTTATTGACACCTGACCCTCTTCAGCGTTAGACATACATGTCGCCCTCTAATTTGAGATTCAAGAACTTTTAAAAATTGGCACTAATTTAAAAAGCCATATCACATTTCATTTGCATAGTACTAATATTGCAACATGGGGGTGTTACACTTAATTAGCCCTTTTGAGCCTTAGCCTATCCTTTGATTAACCACAATTCAAGCCAATCCCTTTTCTTTGGTCAATTGGTCATATTTTATTTGATTTCCCTAGTGTTTAGCATGATAAATGAAAGGGTAGGGGACTTGAATGGACACCTGAGGGCTGAGCAATAGTCGAGTATCAATTGAAAAAAATGGAAAAAATGAAAATAGTGTCGACAAAATAGTGTTAGTCCGTGTTGTCTCCACGTCGCGGAGAAAACATGGATGCGCACTGTTTTGGCCCTAAGTGCAGACAGTCATCCAGTGTTGATCCACGTGCCTCCGCATCGTGGATCCATCGCGGATGCACACTGTTTCTTAAAACATATTATATTTTAATTATTTTCTTTTTAGGGTGTCTACTTATTCGTAGTAGGTAGTATCTTTTGATAGGATGTAAATAAGTTGGAGTACTTAAAGCATGAATATTTGAAGTGTTAACAATAGTTGTGGAAGTAAGGAGGAAGGAAAGGGTTGAACAGAAGTGAGGTGTATGCTATAAGTGCTTGGGAATTGAGTTGTGTTAGCCATATCCATAAAAGTATGTTACCTGCCCATAGCCTACATTACAGCCAAACAAAGACCTACGTGATCCTCTAAGGAAAATTCCAGCTAGGTCTAATTTCTACATTAAGGGCAAGCCTATGGAATCTAGAAGCAACATGCAACATCTTTTCGGAGGGTGAGAGTTGTTTGTGTACCTATTTGTAATCTACTATTTAGGTTTTTAGTAGTGTGCATGGGTAATTCTTCTTGCTGAGGGTCAATAACTAGATGAACTGTTAAAAATTCTACATGAGGTCGCAGGCATACATGAGTGCTAGGAGCGAGTAGTTTCTACCAAGGACACTGAAAGTTGTTCACTATGGTTCAAAGAGTGCATCTGCATAATGTTCGTTGTACATATTACTGTAAGGAGTCTCATGCATGAGTAATAATTTTCCTGAGGACGAAAAAAGCTCTAAGTGTGGGGTGGTGATCATAGGTATATTTATATGCCTAATTAGCAAGCAGGGGTGGTGATCTTAGGCATATTTATACGCCTAATTAGCAAGCAATGCCCATAAATAGAGACTAGTCAGAGGGTAAATTCAAAAAGTCTAGGTGTTTTAGTGCACTTTTCTATTATTTTTCGAACATAGGGCTAAGTGCACTAGTTGGTTGTGCTTTTGCAGGATTTTGCTTTAGTTGGGAAAGTTCGGAGTTAAATGACGATTTGAAGGAAGAACAGAGCCTAGAAATTAGAAGGTAAAAGTCAGTAGAAGTAGCCAGAAGACCAAAGTCCATGCAGCAGACTTAGGACAAAGTGCAAAAGTTGAAAATGCAGAAAAAGACGCAAAGCTGAAAAGTGTGCAAGGTCCGTGTCACGGACCTGTTCAAAAGATGTGTAAAACTACCCAGTCAGCAAATTAAGCAATAAGTCAATAAATACAAGGGGTCCGCATCACGGACTTGAGGACACGATGTAGAAAAGTTGAATTACAGGATTTTATTATTATTATTATTATATCATAGATTTTTTGTTTTGACATTCTGTTTTTACGCAAGAACTTCAGAGGGAAGATGGAGAACCCATTTTCCATCATATTTTGGTTAGTTTATAGATATTCTTTGGGTTTTGATGTTTTCTAATTCATTCATGGTGTATTTCACAATCATTAGTGACTAAGTCTCCATATTCTAGGGTTGTAGCCATAGACAATGTATAGTTCTTAACTTTAAACATCTATGAGTGGTTTTTTTCGATTATTCTTATGCTATTTTTATCTATACTTCTGAGTGTGGCCAACTAGGTAGTACATTAATTGTTCACTCTGGAATCGAGAGATGTTGGAGTGGATAGAACACAATAGCATAGGGAGCTTGTTTAACTAGGAAACTAGTTTGATTCGTGTAAGAAAGACCTATGACAATTACCCTTACACCTTGCTCGGTTCATAATATGGGAAGATAACTTTAATGTAATTTTATTGGTCTGTCTATACTCGCTCAATGATGTAGTTAGGCAGTTAATAACGATAGGCCAGCAGAGGGGTGTAACCATATTCAGGTAAATTAAACCTTATGAATTAATAATCAGGAAACCAGACAAAGATAGATATTATTAAGACTAAACAGAGTCGTACAGGTTACAACCCTGAAATTACTTATTAATTGATATCTTACTCGTAAAATTCAGATAAATGAAATATGTCTTTACAATTATTTTACTTAAATTCACATCTCTTTTTACCAAAAGCACCATAACTGTGATAATTGAGATTGATTACTAAATTACATTCAAATCTTTTGGGTTCGACAACCGGCCTCTTCAATTAGGGCCACTATATTACTTGTGAGACCATGTACACTTGCGTGTGCTGGGGAGTAACAACTCCTCATTAAACTGCAAACTCACACAATTCTCAACCAAAACATCCAAAAGTCGTTCCAACAGTCCTAACAGGTCATATTAAGTACTAGGCCGCTATACAATAGCTCAAAATAACATCAAAAACACAAAACCATGAAAATGACATACCGGGTCATTACACTAAATCACTTGATGGATTAGTTGGCTTATGCATCTTATTGATTTCTAGTAATGGGTTTGTGAAGTTTTTTATGGGTTACCTCAAGTATGGGGTTGTTTATCGTGGATACACAAGAGTATGCATATTTTCTTCAAGTATCAAGATCTTAGAGCTAAATTTACATGTATTATTGCATTGCATCATGAAGTATCCCATTATATGACATGCTCCTAGAATAATATTGAAGCAAGAATGAATGATTGAGATGTGAGTTCTCTCAACTAACTACAATTATGGGATAATAATAGCCCATTAGTAAAGACATAGAAAAGACTTATGAGCTTTCACGACCGAAGCCCAGTGCCTAGACGTGACACGACGAATGGGGAACCCGAAGGAACCCCAAAGAACCCTCCTAGCATATCAATCACACATCCTCGATTGTAGAAGAAAAGTACAACAAAAGACATATAAATAAGGATAAAGGGACTAAGGGAAGTTTTTGATAGCATAAAACATAGAAGAGTCAAAGCTTAAGACATAAGTACATCATTAATTCCAACAAACACCTCTAAACATAGACTTGAGCGGGGACCAAGACACTTTTCGGGCTCACCCTCATATTATCAAGATTCTACATAAAGAGAAAACAAAAACAAGAGTATCATAGCTAGTATACCCGAACTTGAGGACTTACCAAAGCTTATCTTCAAGATGCCAAAACTAGCCACGAGGAGGATGATCGTGAGGTGCTTTAGTTCTTACATTGTAATATCATGTAGGCATAGAGCATGTGTTAGTATGTTTTAATGTACTAAGTATGTAGGATTCAATGCAACAAGACATAGGAAACATAATTAAAATGCATAAGCATAAGCAATGAATAAGTATAATAACAATATTGCATGCATGATCAATGTTTGAAGTAAAACATGCTTGTACATAACATATTACATGTGTAGGACGAGACCATATCCATATAGCCCAAGCAAGATTTGATTGAACTCCAAGGAGCGTTACTATCTTGGAAGGTGATTGAGGCATATACCCCTCAACAAGGTAGTACGGGCTTACCACCCTTCGAAACGGCGATTGAGGTACATATCCCTCAACAAGGTAGTACGGGCTTACCACACCCTGACAAGGAGATTAAGGTACATACCCCTCAACATGGTAGTATGGGCTTCCCACCCCCCAACAAAGTGATTGAGGTATATACCCCTTAACAAGGTAGTAAGGGCTTGCCACCCCCCGATAAGGAAATTGAGGCTTGATACCCCCTCAACAAGGTGATTGGGAATAACACCCCCCAACAAGATGTGGTCAAGTTGAAACAACATAGATACTTTTCATGCATTCAATACATACATACTATCCCTTCATCATCACAGAGTCACTTGATTCATAACTCATACAATAGATCATCAATAACCCAAGAATTAATGTCAAGACATTTTATCAAACACTTGGTGGGTGTTTAATTCTAGTTCAAAATCATGTAATTCAAGAGTGAAATCATGAGAGAAAACTCAATCTAAATAAACTCACCAACACATAGTAAAAAGCTTATGCAAGATAGCTTGAAATCCCTATCAAACCTCATAATAGATTATAGTTTCATAGTTCAAAACATGCATAATCACAATAGACAAACCATCTCATAGTATATGCTTAAAATAGTTAGACATATGTTTCCAGTCAATATTTCATAAAACCCCAACTTAATTTGTAATCATAATTCATAATAAGTAATACCCATAAGTAATACAACTTAGAAACATGCGCTTTTCATGAAAAGGAAGGTTGGGCACCATGAGTGGAAGGACCCAATGGTTGAAATCCACGTACCTCAAATTAGGGATTTCCTTGATGTAGATTTGAAGGAGAACTTGAAGTTTGAATGAAGTTCTTGAGATTCGAAATTAAGCTTGAGACACTTGAATTTGGATGAAATATTTGGTGAAGTGTTAGAGAGGGTTTTGTGAGTGTCTTGAATGATATAGAGTTGGAAAATGACTAAGTGTAGATGTTTTCACGCACATGAGAGCATAGGGCCAAGACCCCAATGACTTAGGATGAAACAGAAAAAATGAGAAAGTCACAACACTGCTCCACCATGGGTCCGCGTTGCGGAGCCAATGTGGATGCATACTGGAAATTGCAAAGTTGGCAAAAATAAAATTTCACTATGGGTCCTCTAAAATCGGGGTTATATCTATTTTCCACTCAATTTTGCTCCCTGATCAAGAATACGAAGTCAAATTTTTGATATCATGCATAGATTTTGTGATATACGGAAATTAAGATTATGGGCATTTCCATGGCACATTTTTAGGGCGTTTCAGTATCTCCCCCTTGGGAATATTCATCCTCGAATGTCAAAGAAGTGTACATAATAGAAGTAGTCATGAATATTTCAGCCCAACATGAATGCAACAAATACACTTGAACATCATTTTCAAAATCTCAACATGAATGTCAAAATCATCATCAACTTGTCAACATAAACATGAATGCATGCAAATGACATAAGGCCTGAAACATAAGACTTTTGAAATCATATAGGGGAATAAAATTAGTACCTTAGGCTTGAGTAGAATGGAAGGGATAGGGATATCACTTTTGCATGTCCACCTCGGTTTATCATATGGCACTTTCAACTTGTTGGTTCCTCTAAAAGACCTTAAATGGAAGTTATATCCTTGTTTCTCAACCTCTTTACTTGTCTATAAAAAATTTCTACCGGAACCTTCTCATAGGTCAAATTATCTTTTATGACACCCACAATATCCAAAGGTACAATAGAACTTGGGCTACCCACATATTTCCTCAACATAGATACATGGAAGACCGGATGAACCATATTCATTTCAATGGGAAACTCCAACTCATAGGCCACCTTACCATTCCTCCTCAACACTCTATAAGGACCACAAACCTTAGGCTCAATTTACCCTTCTCAAATTGAACCATGCCCTTCATGGGTGAGACCTTCAAATAGACCCAATCACCAACCTTAAATTTAGGATCGCTCCTCCTCACATCGGAATATGAATTTTTTCTACGTTGGGTTGTTTTTAATCTTTCCCTACCAATCTCACCTTCTCCAAGGCTTCCATGGTCAAATCAAGACCAAGCAAAGCTATCCCCCCCACTTCGAACCACCCAACCGGGGTCTACAATGCCTACCATAAAAAGCTTCAAAAGGAGCCATAAAAATGCTTGAGTGGTAACTATTTTGTAAGCAAATTCAATGAGTGGAAGATCATCATCCCAACTACCCTTGAACTCCGAAACACAAGCTCTAACCATATCTTCAAGAGTTTGGATATTTCTTTTGGCTTGGTCATTCGTTCGAGGGTGTAAGGCTGTGCTAAGCTTTACCTTGGTATCAAGACTTCTTTGGAAGGACCTCTAAATGTGAAAGTGAATTAAGCACCATGATCCGAAATGATATACAAAAGCACTCCATATAATCTTACTAACTCATGAATGTACAACTTACCATAATCTTCGTCACCATAAGTAGTTTTGACTAGTAGGAAAAGAGCATACTTTATTATCCTATCAACCACAACCCAAATAGAGTCACAATTCTTCCTAGTCTTAGGCAACTCAACCACAAAATCCATGTTGATTTCCTCCCACTTCAAAGTAGGAATCTCCATATCTTGAGCTAGGCCACCCGACCTTTGATGTTCAGCCTTTACTTGTTGGCAATGGAGACATCCGGATATGAACTTGGCAATGTCTCTCTTCATATGACCCCCCCCAATACACCTCCCTCAAATCTCTATATATCTTTGTAGAACCGGGGTGAATAGAATAGGAAGAATTATGAGCCTCTTCTAGAATCTTCTTTCTCAAGCCATCAACACTAGGAACACATAATCTACTTTCGTACCTAAGGGTACCATCTCCTCCTTGGGCGAAAACCCTCCACTCTACCATCTCTCACCAAGGCCTTCAACCCTAGCAAGGCAGGGTCAAGATCTTGTTTTTCCTTTACCTCTTCAATCAATGAAGACTTAGAACCATCAACAACCACTACACCACCATTGTCAACTTCTTCCAACCTAACCCCCAATCTAGCCAACAGATGGACTCTCTAGAAACCACTTTGCCACCATCATCAATATGAGCTAGCTACCCATAGACACCCTACCTAGAGCATCGGCCATAATATTAGCTTTGGCAAGGTGATAATGCACACTCATATCATAATCTTTAGGAGCTCTAACCACCTTCTTTTTCTCAAGTTAAGATCTGGTTCGATGAATACGTATTTGAGACTCGTATGATCAGTGAAGACATCTACATGAACCCCATACAAGCAATGAAGCCAAATTTTCAAAGCAAATACCACGATGGCCAATTCAAGATCACGGGTAGGATAATTCTTTTCATACGCCTTAAATTATCTAGAGGCATACACTATCACCTTACCACTTTGCATCAAAGCACACCCCAAACCAATTCTTGTAGTATAACAATATACAACAAACCTGTCACGCCCAAAGTCCCGTTAGGGCGGACTAGCACCGGTTGCCGATAAAGTTTGAGAGAACCAACCTATATCCATGTGCTTTCTATATATATTATAAGGAATTTTTATACTTGAAATTCCTTTAAGAAAATAAACAGTGATAACAAGCTAAAAGAAAATGCATATGCTTAGGCCATTTGGGCCACGTTGTCTAAATTACGAGACATGACCACACTTTAATTTACATAATCTACAAAGCCTCTGGGTAAGAAAAAGTATCTGATAAAGGTCGGGACAGGCCCCGCCTTGGCTAACTATATAACACAAAAATATAAACTCTAGACACACAAAACTCTGAAGCAACCTGGAGCTTGGTAACAACAGCTGGATATCCTGTACTCTTACTAGGGAGATTTACTGACACTTGTACCTATAGCATGAAATGCAGGTCCTAGTAAGGGATGTTAGTACAAGATAATGTATTGAATATGTAAGGCAGGAAACACTGTATATGAAGTAACAACTCAAATGAAACTATGCATTGGTGTAGGATAAGAGACCACCTTTAGTTATACTGTGGGATCATGTACTTTATATTCTTTTTAGTACTTTACATTTACTGTATAATCTGTACACAATAAGTAATACAAATAACTAGCTGATCAGTGGTAAATCTATATCGGGATCGGGGCTTGCTAGGCTTTTTCTTTAACCCTTTGGGCTACCCCCCATGATAGGATCGACCCTCGCTAGGTGATTCTTCCACCCCTCAGGTTACCACCTATAAATAAACAATATAGTTTACCTTTCAATTACCATTGAGATGATTCTTTTGGTGGTTACAATATTGGAGCTGTAGGACTATAGATCTAGCATGTGATATGTAGATAATTATACAAGACAAGATGATAATGAAAAGAGTACATTACACAAATAATGAAATGCGTATAAGATGAAACAACTCGTGAACTTTATTTAGCAACAAGAGCCCATGTAACTTGGTGTCTACGTATGTAAGCAGATTTGAAGCTGAATATGTATGGGAGCATATGAACATGTGAAAGAGTGGGTACACGGTTAATAGTTTTGTCATAGTTGGTAAGTGCCTTTATGTGCCAAGGAGGGATATATTTTTCATGCCAAATAATATGAACTCAAGTAGCCTTATATAACTCACTGTACGACCTCGCTATCACCTCGAGATAACCTTCCCTTCCTCCAAATATTTATCGATAATATAGTAGGTGATAAAACTAGAATTAGCAGCCAATGGATATATCTTGACAGCCCAATATCATTAAAAAAACAACATATGGTTAGCAAGCGTAAAATTATAAACCTGAGCATATTCTTTCAACCTTTCCACCCCTAATCATATTTTCTAATACACATTCTCATATACATATCATGTGGATAATATTTTAGTGCCATAACAGTCTTACAACAGCCCACAAAGCACAACACAAAATAATTCTACACAACATACAAATAGGAGGCATAACATTACGTCCCTTCGCCACATTTTGACGTAGACAATCCCGAACCTGTTTCAACTTTACCCAAACTGTCCTCAATCTATCTATACATAGAAACAACCCTAAACTAGTCTTAGAATAGTACCAAAGCAGTCATGAAGGACGTGTGGAATAGCCTTCCATCCATCAGCCCACAAGTTCGTACTAAGAGTACAATTGTGATATCCTATAAGAACTCACTTTCGTGGACTCTAAAAGTAGTGCAGTAGCTTAGTTACATCACTAACAAACTATACCATGTTAATAACATACGTCTTACTTCATAATTTAGCCAACCAAGAATAGAAAATCCTCTTGAATAACAAGAAAAGTTCACAACAATCTTTAGGACACATGCTGTCCAAACTTTTCAGCATATACCTAACCAACATAGTTTCTTGTTTTTCATGAAGAAACCTTACTAAACACACAACTATAATCACGTACCTTTACCTTCAAGGTTGAGGGCCTCCTTAAGAACCCTAAAAGCTTCTTTTGGCTGCTTTACAAAGTCAAGAAAGAAGAACAAAGAAGCTTTGTGAAAGCTGAAATTTTCCAAGTCTAAGAATGAATTAAATTTGCTGCTTGTAAGCCCTTATAAAGGATTAGTTTGGACGACTTTCTTTTAACTTTTAGGCCTTATTTTATCAAGTTGTTAAGATACCATTTTGGCCCTTTCACTTTGGCCTTATTGGGTTGCAAACTAATGGGACTTGGCTACCCATTTTTCCCTTTTCTCTTAGTTAGTTTGGGCCTTAATTATAGAAGAAATTGTGATATCTTTGGACTCTTTTAATATCCTTCTTAGGCTGAAAATATAGTCTAACACGGACTTTATTCATAATCGGACTTGGACAAATTCGACGCCAGTCCTCATCTCCGTTTAGCTAGCAATTTAAGCTAAGCAAGTAGGTGACTCACCTGCTAGCTTCCTAAGTCCTACAAGTACCTCAATTCTCTCACTTTGTTTAGGGTCATAATCTCCTGAATTTGACATATAACTTATTTACACTCGACCCTCTTCAGTGTTAGACATACATATCACCCTCTAATTTGAGATTCAAGCACTTTAGAAATGGGCGCTAATTTGACCAAACTATATCCTGTTTCATTTGCATAGTACTAGTATTGTAAGATGTGGGGAGTTACAAAGCCGCCCCTTAGGAACATTCGTTGTCGAATGTAAGCACAATTGGATTAGCTTAACCAAATTTAAATCTTTACTTACACAAACTTTTGACAACAAACTAAGTATTCAATCACACGTACCTATTAGTGTCCTAATTCTGCATATTGGACTTCCTCTTTCAAATAAGTAAGGGTATTTTAATTTCATTGCATCTTCAGCCTCCCATGTTATTTCTTCTGCTTACTGGTTCCTCCAAAGTACCTTCACTGAAGCTATTTCTTTATTCCTTAGTTTCTTAACTTGACGATTTAGAATAGTAACAGGTACCTCTTCATGGGTGAGATGTTCTGTAACCTGCACATCCTCAACAAGAGTGACATGGTATGGGTCACCTACGCATTTTTGAAGCATTGAGACATGAAAAAATGGATGAACCGTTGAAAGCTCCAGGAGTAGCTCTAGTTCATATGCAACCTGTCCGAACCTCTTAACAATTTTATATGGCCCTATGTAATGTGGGCTCAGTTTTCCTTTCGTACCAAATCTCATAACCTTTTTCATTGGAGAAACCTTTAAAAATACCTAATCCCCTACTGAGAATTCAAGTCCTCTCCTTCTAGCATCCGCATATGATTTGTGATGACTTTGGGCTATTTCTAGCTGCTACTATATTACATTAACTTTTTCCATTGCTTGTTGTACTAGCCCTAGCCCAAGCAAGGTGGTTTCACCCACTTCAAACCATCTAATTGGTGACCTACATTTCCTCCCATACAAAGCTTCATAAGGTGTCATCTTGATACTCACGTGGTAGCTATTATTATAGGCAAATTCAATAAGTGGCAAATGGTTCACCCAACTACCTTTAAAGTCTAATGCACAAGCTCGCAACATATCTTCAAGTGCCCAAATGGTGCGTTCTACTTGACTGTTTGTTTGAGGGTGGAAAGTTGTACTCAAATTCACTTATGTCCCTAAACTCCTTTGGAAGGACTTCCAAAACTTTGCAGTGAATTGAGCTCCTTGGACAAATATAATGGAGACTAGGACTCCATGTAGCCTGACTATCTCTTTGAGTTATAGCTTGACAAACTCTTCAGCTGTATAATCACTCCTGCCTGGTAAGAAGTGTGCTGACTTTGTGAGTCTATCTACTATTACCCATATGGCGGCAAACTTCTGAAATGAGCGAGGCAACCCAGTAACAAAATCCATATTGATCGTATCCCACTTCCATGTTGGAAGTTCTATACACTACATATAACCTCCTGGATTTTGGTTTTCTACTTTCACTTATTGGCAATTTGGACATTGAGTCACAAATTCTACAAGGTCCTTTTTCATGCTTCCCTACCAAAATTTCCCTTCAGGTCGTGGTACATCTTAGTTGATCCTGGATGGATGGAATAACGGGAATGATGGGCTTCTTCCATTATCCTCTTTCTTAATCCATTAATATCAGGCACACAAAATCTATTTTGGCAGTAAAGTACTCCATTTTGTGTAAGGTCATAGCCTTTTATCGTACCCTGACTCACTTTTTCCTTAAGCTGTCATAGAACAGGTTCCTCAAACTATTTTTCTTTCCCTTCCATTACTAATGAAGACGTTGTTGCATTATGTACAATAACCCCTTCCTTTAGAGTTTTAAGAATGTGAATTCCAAATTGGCTAGTTCACATAGATCCTTATTTACTCCTTGACTTACCACATCTTGATTACCAGTATTCATGATTGCCTTATGGCTCAGAGCATCGGCTACCACATTTGCCTTCCCCCGGTGGTAAAGTATATCAATGTCATAATCCTTCATTAGCTCTAGCCACCTCCGCTGTCTTAAGTTTAAGTCTTTCTGCTTTAAGATGTATTGCAGGCTCTTATGATTAGTATATATGTCAACATGAACCTCATACAAATAGTGGCACCATATTTTCAGAGCAAACATAACCGCTGCTCGCTCAAGATCATGTGTTTGATAGTTTTTCTTATGTGGTCATAGCTGTTCAGATGCATAAGCAAATACCCTACCATTTTTTGTCAATACACACCCTAAGCCAACTCCTGAAGCATTATAATACACTGCATACACTGTGGTGCCTTCTGGGAGTACTAGCACAGGTGCAGAAGTTAGCTTGTTTTTCAGCTCCTGGAAGCTCCTTTGACATGCATCATTCCATTGGAACTTGGTTGCTTTATGTGTCAACTTTGTTAGAGGTGCAAAAATAGCAGAAAAACCTTCAACAAACCTTCAGTAATAACCTGTCAACCCTAGGAATCTCTGAACTTTTATGGGTATCGTAGGCCTTGGCCGATCTTTCACAACCTCTATCTTTTGTGAATCAACTCTTATTCCCTTATCAGACATAATATGACCCAAGAATGCCACTGATTTTTGCCAAAATTCACATTTAGAAAATTTGGCATACAACTGTCGTTCACGAAGAACCTATAACACTTTTCGTAGGTGATTTGCATGGTCCTCATCTAATCTTGAATATACCAAAATGTCATCTATAAATACTATCACGAACACATCCAAGAATGGCTTAAATACTCTGTTCATCAGATCCATAAAAATTGTTGGTGCATTCGTTAGCCCAAATGACATAACAAGAAATTCAAAGTGACCATAGCGTGTTTTGAAAGCAGTCTTAGGTATATCTTTCTCCTTCACCTCCCTTGGTGATTCTCAAATCAATTTTTGACAAGCATTTGGCACCCTGTGACTGATCAAATTAATCGTCAATCTTAGGGAGGGGGTATTATTCTTAATTGTCACCTAATTCAATTGTTGATAGTCGATACACATTCTCAAGGTGCCATCTTTTTTGCTTACAAATAACACTGGTGCACCCAAAGGGGCATACTAAGTCTTATAAAACCCTTCTCTAATAAGTTTTTTAACTGCTCTTTTAATTCATGCAATTCTACCGGGGCCATTCTATATGGAGGGATGGAAATAGGTTGAGTGCCTGGAAGTAAGTCAATACCAAAATCTATTTCTGATTCTAGAGATAAGCCTGGAAGTTCTTCAAGGAACACATCAACAAATTCATTTACTACTGGAACAGATTGAAGAGTTGGTGATTCTGCCTCCGTATCCCTCAATCTAGTTAAATGACATATATAACCCTTAGATATCATCTTTTTGGCCTTAAAATAAGAAATAAACTTACTCTTTGGCGCCCCAACATTGCCTTCAAATTCAATAACTGCCTCATTTGGAAAGTGGAAGTACACTTTCTTAGTTCGGCAATCTACGGTGGCATAGCAAGAAGCTAACCAATTCATGCCCATTATAACATCAAATTCCACCATTTCAAGCTCAATAAGGTTAGCCAATGTGTCACAATCACAAAAATAGTTACTACACAGTCATAATAAATCCTTCTAGCCATAATAGATTCACTAGTTGGTGTGGACACTTCAAATGGTTTGTTCAATAATTTGGGTGTTCTCTTAAGCTCCCCAGCAACTAGTGGGGTAATGTATGATAGTGTAGAAATGGGGTCAATTAATGCATATACATTATGTGAAATAATGGATAATATACTTGTGACCACATCAGGTGAAGCTTCCAAATTTTGCTGACTCCCCAAGCATAAGTACGATTCTGGACTCCGCTAGAGCTAGCTGCCCCTCTAACACCTCTACCATGACCCATAGGTGCTTGTTGACACCTACCTAATGGAGGAACTGACGATGATGATGCAACAGCTGACCCAGTAGATTGTGCTATATTACCCGTACGTCTCCTTGGGCAATCTCTCATCATATGCCCTGGCGCACCACACCAATAACAAGTGTCTATCCCAACATGACATATACCTAAATGACTACTTCCACACTATTTATAAGGCTACGTATGGGTCATTTGCTAGCCTGTCAAATATCCCGCTGTCTAGCTGCCTTGCCATTCACTTCTTGGACCAAACAGATTTCTCCTAGACCCCTGAAGTTGTGATAGAGCACTGGCTGCAGAGTAGGAGGATGATGGCCTAGGCGATTTATTAAAAATTCAAGGCCTAAGCTCACCTTAGGGTGGTGTAAACTACCCTGTAGACCTGGCCCTCTTGGACTGCGCCCTTTCTAACTCTTTTGTCCTTCTCCTTTGCCTCTGATCCTCTAATTTCTGTGCAAAAGCTTGCATTCATGCTATATCCATGTCTTTGTTCAAGGAAGCAATGGTACAGTCTCTGACCAGATACGTATCCAATCTATCCACATATTGATGAAGTTTATCTACCATAGTAGCAACTACATTAGGAGCATACCTGGCCAGGGAATTAAATTGAAGGATATACTCCCTCACGCTCATATACCCTTGGTAGTGATTTAAGAACTGATCTGTATAGACGTCTCGAATCTCTAATGGTAAGTAATGGTCAAGAAATGCCTCTTTGAAGTCCTTCTAGGTAGTTGGGGGTGCATCTATACCCTTAGATTGCTTCCATGCTTCATACCACAACATAGCCACACCCTTCAACCTATATGTTGCTAACTCAACAGCTTAACCACTCACATGCATAATATCTAAAGTGTGTTGAATCTGATCAATAAAGTCTTGGGGATCTTTATTAGGATCTGAACCAGTGAAGGATGGAGGGTCCAAATAAAGGAAATCACGTATCCTCGTGCCAGCTACCCTATTCGCACCACCTGCACCTATAATGGACCTTCCTATATTTTAACTTGGCCAGCAACTATACGGGTCAATAGCTGGACTACATTTCTCAAACCTTCATGGTAGCATCGATAGGTGGTTCTGGGGGAATTTCACTACTTCCGGGTTCATCAGGAGCTAGAGAGGTTGGAGAGGTCTGTGACAGAGACTCATCTTGAGCATCATTTTATTGTCTCACCTGACTGGGTATGCCAACCACCACTTCTACTCCCTTCCCTTTACCTTTGTTCTTCCTGGTTTTTGGCATACTTGCTGTACAAAGCAATTTAAGGGTTAGACACAATCCACCTATTACACTTAGATTTATGGCACGATCTAAAGAACCAAAAGAAAGTAACCACTCCTAAATGCCATGTAGCATATTTCTTATAAATGTGGTGCACAACAGATAGATAAACCAGACTCTACATAGACACGGGTTTGTAGACTCCTTAGGATGACCTGCTCTGATACCACTTCTGTCACGCCCAAAGTCCGATTAATGCGGATTGGCACCAGTTGCCGATAAGGCTTGGGAGAACCAACCTTTATCCATGCGCTTTCTATACATATTATAAGGGATTTCTATATTTGACATGCTTTTAAGAAAATAAACAGTGATAACAAGCTAAAAGGAAATTCATATGGCTAGGCCGTTAGGGTCATGTTGTCTAAATTACAAGACATGACCGCACTTTAATTTACATAGTCTACAAAGCCTCTAGCTAAGGAAAAGTATCTGATAAGGGTCGGGATAGACCCCACATCGACTAACTATAAAACACAAAAATATAAGCTCTAGACACACAAAACTCTGAAGCAACCTGGAGCTTGGTAACAGCAGCTGGATGTCCTGTACTCCTACTGGGGAGATCTACTGACACCTATACTTGCAGCATGAAATGCAGGTCCCCCATAAGGGACGTTATTACAAGATAATGTACTGAATATGTAAGGCAAGGAACACTGTATATAAAGTAACAACTCAAATAAAACTATGCACTGGTGTAGGATAAGAGACCACCCTTAGTTATACTGTGGGATCATGTACTTTATGTTCTTTTTATTACTTTACCTTTACTATATAATCTGTGCACAACAAGTAATACAAATGACTAGCTGATCAGTGGTAAATCTATAGTGGGATCGGCCCTGGCTAGGCTTTTCCTTTAACCCCTTGGGCTACCCCCGTGATAGGATCGACCCTGGCTAAGTGATTCTTCCACCCCTCAGGTTACCACCCATCAATAAACAATATATTTTACATTTCAATTACCTTTGAGATGATTCTTTTGTTGGTCATAATATTGGAGCTATAGGACTATAGTTGTAGCATGTGACATGTAGATAATCATACAAGACAAGATGACAATGAAAAGAGTGTGTTACAAAAATAATGAAATGCGTATGAGATGAAACAACTCGTGAACTTTATTTAGCAGCAAGAACCCATGTAACTTGGTATCCACGTATACATGCAAATTTGAAGTATGGGAGCATATGAACATGTGAAAGATTGGAGATATGGTTAATAGTTGTGTCGGAGTTGGTAAATGCCTTTATGTGCCAAAGAGGGATCTATGTTTCATGCCAAATAATATGAACTCAAGTAGCCCTACATACCTCGTTGTACGACCTCGCTATTACCTCAAGATAACCTTATCTTCCTCCAAATATTTTCTACAATATAGTAGGTGATAAAACTAGCATTAGCAGCCAATAGATACATCTTGTCAGCCTAATCTCATTCAAAAACAACATACAGGCAGCAAGCGTATAACTATAAACACAAGCATATTCTTTCAACCTTTCCACCCCTAATCATATTTTCTTATACACATTCTCATATACATATCATGTGCATCCTATTTTACTATCATAACAGTCTTACAACAGCTCACAAAGTACAACATATAACAATTCTGCACAATATACAAATAGGCGGCATAATGTTACGTCCCTTCGCCACATTTTGACGTCGACAATCCCGAACCTGTTTTAACTTTACTCAAATGGTCCTCAACCCATATATAAATAGAAACAACCCTAAAACATTCTTAGAATAGTACTAAAGTAGTCATGAAGGACCTAAGGCAATAGCCTTCCATCCATCAGCCCACAAGTTCATACTAAGAGTACAATTACGATATCCTATAAGAACTCATTTTCGCAGACTATAAAACTAGCGCAGCAGCTTAGTTACATCACTAACAAACTATACCTTGTAAAGAACACAAGTCTTACTTCATAATTCAGCTAACCAAGAAGAGAAAATCCTCTTGAATAACAAAAAAAGTTCACAACAATCTTTAGGACACATGTTGTCCAAATTTTTCAGCATATACCTAACCAACACAGGTTTCTTGTTTTTCATGAAGAAACCTTACTAAACACACAACTATAATCACTTATCTTTACCTTCAAGGTTGAGTGCCTCCTTAAGAACCCTAAAAGCTTCTTTTGGCTGCTTTACAAAGTCAAGAAAGTAGAACAAAGAAGCTTTGTGAAAGCTGAAATTTTCCAAGTCTAAGAATGAATTAAATTTGCTGCTTGTAACCCCTTTTAAAGGATTACTTTGGCCAACTTTCCTTTACCTTTTAAGCCTTAGTTTATTAAGTTTTTAAGGTACTATTTTCCCCTTTCACTTGGGCCTTATTGGGTTGCAAACTAATGGGCCTTGGCTGCCCATTTTTCCCTTTTCTCTTAGTTAGTTTAGGCCTAAATTATAAAAAGAAATTGTAATTTCTTTGGGATCTTTTGATATCCGTCTTGGGATGAAAATATAGTCTATTTATGATGCTAAAACATGGGCTAAAGTTACACCCGTAACACGGACTTTATTCATAATTGGACTTAGACAAATTCGACGTCAATCCTCGTCTCCGTTTAGCTAGCAAATTAAGCTAAGAAAGTAGGTGACTCACCTGCTAGATTCCTAAGTCCTATAAGTACCTCAATTCTCTCACTTTGTTTAGGGTCATGATCTCCTGAATTTCACATAAAACTTATTTACACTCGACCCTCTTCAGCGTTAGACATACATATCGCCCTCTAATTTGAGATTCAAGCACTTTTAAAAATGGGCGCTAATGTGACCAAACCATATCATGTTTCATTTGCATGATACTAGTATTATAAGATGTGGGGTGTTACAAAACCCTCCAACCCTTACGGTAGAGACAAGATAGGAGCAGAGATAAGCTTATCTTTCAAAGTTTGGAAACTCTTTTCACACTCATCGGTCCATACAAATTTTGCCTTCTTTTGTGTCAACTTAGTCATGAGAGAAGCAATAGAAGAGAATCCATTCACAAACCTCTGGTATTAACCTGCCAAACCCGAGAAACTTCTAATGTCCAATAGAGTAAAAGGTCTAGGCCAATTTCTAATCACCTTTGTCTTCTTAGGATCTACCTTAATACCACCACCCGATACTACATGACCTAGAAAAGCAATCTCTTTCAACCAAAACTCACATTTTTCATATTTAGCATACTTCTTCTCTCTAAAGATTTTCAACACTACCCTCAAGTGATCCACATGTTTCTCCTCACTATGGGAATAGATCAAGATATCATCAATACAAACCACCAAAAATAGGTCAAGGTAGGGTTTGAACACCGTATTTATAAGATCCACAAAGATAGTTGGTGCATTAGTCAACCCGAGGAACATAAACACAAACTCATAGTGTCAACAAGTATAAGAAGAAAGGACACCGTATTTGACATTAACTACTCTTTTCAAGTCAAATCCTTTGTTTAATATGCAACGCCAATCGCTGTCCGTGATTATTGGTCAAATATCGTTATATTTTTAATTTAACCATAAAATTAATCAAATCTGCAGTAGGTGAGGTCATCTTAGGAATGTCACACTCCCTAACTTTCACTTAGTGAAATACAGATCGAAGATCAATCTTAGAGAAGTGACTAGCCCCTTGAAGTTGGTCAAAAAGGTCATCAATCCTTGGTAAAGGGTACTTATTCTTTATGGTAACCCTATTAAGTTGCTAGTAATCAATGCACATTCTAAGAGTATCATCCTTCTTCTTCACAAACAACATCGGTGCACCCCAAGGTGATTGACTAGGCCTAATAAAACCCTTCTCCAACAAATCCCTCAATTGTTCTTTCAACTTCTTCAACTCCGTCGGGGCCATACATAAGGGGGAATAGAAATGGGTTGAGTATCAGGAAGGAGGTCTATGCCAAAATCCATTTTCCTTTCGAGAGAAACACTAGGAAGCTCATCGAAAAAGACATCAAGGAACTCATTAACCACCAGAACCAACTCTATAGGAAGGACTTTGGACTTAACATCCCTAACCCTTACAATATGATAGAGACACCCCTTAGAAATCAACTTTTGGGCTTTAATGCAAGAAATGAATCTACCCTTGACCACCACATCATGACTCTCCCACTCAAGGACAGGTCCATTAGGAAATTGGAATTTGACCCTATGAGTTCTACAATCAATAGAAACATAATATGCATGCAACTAATCCATCCCAAGAATGACATCAAAATCCATTATATGCAATTCAACAAAATCGCAAGGTAAGATTTTATGCAAGATGTAAATGGGACAATTTCTGTAGACTCTTCTAGCAACAATGGATGCACCAACGGGGGTACCAACTTGGAGTACCAACTTGTTGCCCTCCTCTTCCTTTCAGACGCGCATAGCACTTTGGCCTTGTAGACGACCATCTCTACCCATGTTTTGATTATGAGGACAATCGATCATCTTATGACCCACTTCACCATAACCATACCAAGCATCAGTATTCCTCAAAGATGGGCTATTATGGCCTCTACCACATCTTGGACACATAGCATTAGTCACCACACCACCCTCACCTTGGACCCTTGGATTGTAATAGCAAACCTTCCATTAGGAGCATTGGAAAACCCTTGGCCTTGGAACTTGGGGCCTTGAGGGAACTGGACACCCTTTAGATTTTAGAATCCATCTTCAAAATGGACTCTCTTGGCTTCACTACTTCTTCTCTTTCTCAACTTTTACCCCTCTAATTGTTCAGCTTAAGCCATGAGGTGGGACAAATCCATATCACCTATCAAAATGGTAGCCCGACACTCCACATTAACTAAGTCGGACACACCCATCACAAATTTATTCATCCTAGACCTCGGCTCGACCACTAATTGTGGAGCATACTTAGAGAGTTTATTGAACTTGAGGGCATACTCCCTCACACTCATAGACCCTTGCTTTAAATTCATAAATTCCATCATATTGGCCTCCCTTAGCTTAAGAGGGATGAACCGATTGAGAAATATCTTTTTAAACTCTTCCCAAAGGATCACATTATCGTTCCCCTTCTCTACCCAAACCTTCCATTGGGTGAACCAAATTTAAGCCACCCCCTTGAGTTGGTAGGCTATCAACTCTGCTGTCTCCTCTTATCTAACCCCATAATAGAAAACACTTTGTATCCTTCATCAATAAATTCTTGAGGATCCTCATCCACCTTAGACCCATGGAACTCCGGTGATACAGACAAAAGTATTCGGTTATTAGGGAAAAATCAATATACTTTTAAAGTCGAATCAGGATCAACTAGGACAGAAATAAAGCATTGGGTAGAACTTTTCTTTGGTGTCAAGGTAATAGCTATAAATAGTCATCGACTTCTAGGAAAGAGTAGAAAAATGGGACCTATTATGGGACATATAATGTATTACAAAGATATGATTATTACGCTTCAACTGGGTTATTCTATTCCACCTCTTAAAAAGAAAAGAACTTAAACAAAAATACTTATTAATATGGTGATAAATTTATACAAAACTTCTACCTTGAGCACACACAATGAAACCGTAGACAATCAAGTGAAATCCAATTGGGCTCATTCTTGTAAAATCCCTCACCCTAGATGTCGGAGTAGAAGTATGAGTGCCTTGGGCCCCTTGGTTGATTCGATTATTCATGGCATGTCCTAACATGGTTATAGCATCCCAAAACTCTTCATCAGCCACTCCCACATCTTGAGGAGCTATAGGAGCGGGAGGGATCGGTTGCTCCTTGGGTGAGCGAGCTTTCCTTAGTCATCCTCTAAAGATTGGCATTATCTAGAATAGAAAAGAGCATCCTTTAGAGGAAAAACCTTACCTTAACTTCTATAACACAACATAGACCCTAAAAAAAGGGAAACATTTCCTAAAACGCCTCATAGTCTCTTACTCATAGTTGTGGTGCACTTCACAACCATGGATAAGACTCTAATCGACAAGGTGTGTTGGATTTTGAGCACCATTAACAATCTAGTGCTCTGATACCAAGTTTTTCACCATACAAACCTAGGGCCTAGACGTGACATCGCGAATTGGGAATGTGAAGGAACCCCAAACAAGTCTCCTAGCATATCAATCACACATCCTTCATCGCGGAAGCAAAATACTACAACAAGAGACATATATACAAGGATAAAGAGACTAAGGGAAGTTTTTGATAGCACAAAACATAGAAGAGTCAAAGCTCAAGACATAAGTACCTCATTCGCTCTAACAAACATCTCTAAAGATAGGCTTGAACAGGGGCCAAGACACTTTCCCGAGCTCACCCTCAGAGTATCAAGAGTTCTACATAAAGAAAAAATGCACCTCTATAGTGGGGCCTCCTATAGGGAGATAGCGGGATAGGGGGATATTAACACAATTACTATTATA
>JAOTQR010126444.1:0-22895 GCA_025774065.1 Solanum ossicruentum
ATGCAAGCTTGTCCCCAATTCAAACCCCAAATTCCAAATTCACAATTCAACTAACAACCAACCCTCTTTTCATGTTTAACCTTCAATTTAACACACACCTAACACAGCCACAAGCTTTAATTTACATAAATGAAGCTAGAAATAAACATACCTTTCAAGCCCCTTACTAGACCCAAATCTTCATAGCCATCAAACCATGTGTTTCCTTGACCAACTAACACCTCCACGCCACTTAGAGGACACAATATACCAAGCTTGAATCGTCAAACAATTGAAAAATCACAAAAATGCAAATTTTTCCCTGAGCACTGTAGTAACCCGAGAGGGTTGCTCTATTTTTCTTGGCTTCTCTCTTGATTTTTCTAAGTGTGGGAACTCTTTTTGTACAAGAGATATATACATACATATACATATATATATATATATATAGGCAAAAATCCTCCACTTGGACCAATAAAAAAAAAACCACAACATATGATCCCACTAAAAATTTTAAATCTTAAAGACCACACTTTAGAAAAAATTTACATTTGGTCCCAAACTTTACCAAATTGCACCAATTAAGGACTTACGGGTTCTAATTTACGGGTTCTAACAATAACAAGATCAAGAGTAGCATATCTAGTGTCCTTGAACTTGCAGACTCACGAAAAGCTTATCTTCAAGATGCCAAAACTAGCCACGTGTAAGATGATCATGAGGAGCTCCGGTTCCTACATTGTAACATCATGTAGGCATAGTTTATGCGTTAGTACATTTGAATGTACTAAGCATGTAGGATGCAATGCAACAAGATATAAGCCAATATAGTTAATATACGTAATCTTAAGCAATGGATGAGTATAATATCAACATGGCATGCATGATCAATGCTTGTAGTAAAATATGCTTGTAAATCATATATCTTGTATAGAATATAATACATGTGGGGGAGAAGACCATAATCATACACCAAGCAACTATTACTCAAAATCCAAGACATGTCACCCCCTTGAAAGGTGATTGAGGTACCTACCCCTCAATATGGTAGTACGGGCATGTCACCCCCTGACGAGGTGGTCAATGTACATACCCCTCAACATGGTAGTACGGACATGTCACCCCCCGATGAGGTGGTCAAGGCAAGTCACCCCCAAACAAAGTGATTGGGCATATCATCCACTAACAAGGTGCGGTCAACTTGCAACACTATAAATACTTTTCATGAATTCAATACATATATACAATTCCTTGATCATCATAAAGTCCCTTGACTTATAAATCATGCATTAGATCATCAATAACTCAAGAATCACTATCAAGATATTTTATCAAACACTTGGCGGGTGTGCTATGCTAGTCCAAAATTATGCAATTCAAGAGTGAAATAATGTGAGAAAACTCAATGTAAATCAAATTACCAACACATATGAAAAACCCTCATGTAAGATATCCTGAAATTCATCATTAAATCTCATAATAGGTCATAGTTTTGGTAGCCCAAAACATGCATAGTCACAATAGGCAAAACATCTCATAGTATAAGCTTGAAATAGGTAGACATGTGTTTCCAATTAACATTTCATAAAATCCCAATATAATTTGTAATCATAATTCATAATAAGTAACACCCATAAGTAATACAATTAAAAAAATACAAGTTTCATAAAAATGAAGGTTGGGTACCATGGGTGAAAGGACCCGATGTTTGAAACCCACATCATCAAATTTAGGTATTTCATTGATGTAGATTTCTAGAGAACTTAAAGCTTGAATAAAGTTCTTTAGTTCCAAAATTAAGCTTGGGACACCTGAATTTGGAGGAAATATTAGGTTAAATGTTAGAGGATATAGTGTTGAAAAATATCTAAGTATAGGTGTTTTCACTCAAATGAGGGAATAAGGCCAAGACCCTAATGTCTTAGGCAAAACAGGACAAATTAACGAAGTGCAAAACATACCTCCGTGAAGGGTCCGCGTTGTGAAGGCATTGCAGATGCCTTCAGTTTTTGAAACTTTTGTGGAAATGAAATTTTGCTATGAGTCTTCTGAAATCGAGGTTATATTTATTTCCCACTCAATTTTTCACCTGATCAAAAATATGATGTCAGATTTTTCATATCATGCATGGAGTTTGAGATGTATGGAAATTACGATTACGGGCATTTTCGAGGAACATTTTTTGGGCATTTCAAAATGTATCAATATGATTTGGTTTGCTAAGTAGCTACATGATTTTATTTTGAAGAGATAATATGGGTAACTAAGTTTTCATTAAGGTATACACCATTAGGTTGATTGCAATGTATTACTTTATTATCTATTTAGATAAAGTCGTCGCTTGTGGACAAGCAACAGTGCTAAGTTGAGAGTATTGATGTGTTGTCATAATGTGGCATATTTTATGACTAAAACATGGAATTTAGTGTTTTCTCAATGCAACTTTTATGGTTTTTATGTGTTTTTATGTTTTTTTACAAGAAAAGCAGGTTGGCACAATTTTGGGGAAAGTTGCAGGTTTTGCTAATTTCAAGGACATATGGGACCCTCTATGATTTGTAGCTAGGTCTAAGAGTCATAGAGGTGGTCTCATAGGGAATTTTAGTGTTCAAAATGTCTGTTAATTTGAAGTTCAGCTATACGAGATAGTTATGACTCGTAGACCTTACTACGACTCGTAATGGGATGTTCCGTGGACACTTCCAGTGTTGATCAAGATTGGACCAAGAAATGCAGCTGTGGACTACGTGAAGTCAATGTGAGTTGTACAGCAGACTAAAACTTGTAAAGGTGTTCCATAGCACTGAAGTCAAAGATAGTAGATGCTGACCACGAAAGCCCTACTACGGCTTATAGGGCCTACTACAAGTCATAAATGCGACTCATATCAAATACCGACCAATTTTTCTAATTAATTTAGGGACTTGTTTGCAAATAATATATATAATATATTTTAGGTTTTTGGTAGAAACACATAGAGTTAGACAGAGTCTACACAAAGAGACTTAGAGAGCACGAAATTTTAGAGTATTTTCTTAGGGTTTATCTTTGGAGAATAAAATTTGGAGATTAGATTCACTTGTAGACTCATTACATCTTCCAAACTTGTGATTCTAAATACAAAGTGGGTTTTATTGTTCTTCATTCTTTTTGGGTAAGTGATTGACTATGTCTTCCATATTAATTAGTTATTTGTTTGCCCAAGCTATCAGTAGCTAAACCCACAACTTGGGGTTATGGGAACCATGAAAATCTAACTTAGAAAACCCGGATTATATGCACTTTTTGAGTTGGGTATTTGCATGTATTAGCCATTTTCCTTCATTTTGCATGTTCTTTAATGGTAGCCAACATTAGACCCCCCCTGGTGTCCTGATCCCAATCCAGGTAGTGATGAATAGGAAAAGGGAATGATTAACAGAATTCGATG
Source organism: Solanum ossicruentum (assembly GCA_025774065.1). Taxonomy (NCBI): domain Eukaryota; kingdom Viridiplantae; phylum Streptophyta; class Magnoliopsida; order Solanales; family Solanaceae; genus Solanum; species Solanum ossicruentum. The sequence continues at coordinate 3,410 of JAOTQR010126444.1, forward strand.
ATGTATTCTCATCTAATCAATCGAACCCGACCAAAGAGAGGTTGACTGGGACAATGGGTAATGGTTATTATGGCACACTACGGAGGCCAGCCAAGCCCTATAGTAGAATTCAGCCTTCACCTTCAGAAGAGGACTAGAAGAACCTAAATTACCATCCTGCATGCAATGTCCTAATGAAGAGTTGTGTTATCTGGGTAGATTTATTGAATCATGTGGAACACAATTACCCAAGTTGCTCTCCAATTTGATTGTCTCTCCATTTTATTAGTTTAGTTGAATTATTTACCAATCATTGCAACCCCAACCTTTTTTAGAGACTTAAGTAGTTGATGTTTGAATTGATTATTGGTGAAACAAGTTGCTAAAGTTTTGCATTCCCTGTGGGATTCAAACGTAACTTTAGTTAGGTTATTTACATCGACGATCGCTTTGAAATTGAAATAGAGGTGTGTCTTAAGCATTTATCAGCCCGCCATGTTTGAAAACTCGAGCACTATGAAAGTTTGTTATTTACAGAAATGGGTTACTTTCAGTTAGCACAATGCTTGCCCTAAGATGGGATCCATCCGAAAGTTTGTAAATGCATCAAAACTATATCATTCTAACAAATACCTATTTTTAATAAAGACAAAAACCTTAAATCAACTAACCCTTCAATAGGCAAATAACAATAATGCAAGACAACAGTGCTTCCCCCTTTCACAATTCCCTCTATCACAATGCTTCCTCCTCAATATATTCTTCCACATTTTTACATCATAAAAAAGACTAAAATGAGTGAAATACATGAAGTGATAAACACATGGCACAATCAGTCCACAAAACACAATGAAAACAGCAAGATAAAAGGGGAACAGATAAATAATCCGAAGAAGCATTCATTTCACAATATAGAAAATCCATGCAATTGAGATAAATAAGTAAAGGAGAAACAGATTGCCACGATGATAGGAAAACAAAAGGACAAAAATTAAAGGGATAGAGGAGGTATAGGTTAAAAACTTTGGAAAACTAAGGACAAATTGACATTGGCCTTTTCATGGCTCTTTAAAAGACTATCAATCAAATCCTTTACCTTGGCAGTATGTTCAGCATTCTATTTCTTGAGTCTTAAAATCCTATCTGAACTAGGTCCCTCATGAGAAGACATTGCCACATGATCAATCTCAGCATAATTCTTCTTTAAGCAACAAGGTTAATTCTTCTACATCGTGCTTTAGTTGCTCCTGGCTTTTGAGCAACTCAAAAACCCATGGTTTCCCTTTTTTCTAGTTGTTCCCTTAACACACTCACACTCAATCAAATTATTGATAGACATAACCTGTTTCATGGTCCCATTTGTACCGTTTCTAAGTTGAATTCCCATTTCCTTGAATACTCTTCAAAGCAGATAACCATAAGACATATTGTGCTTTCCATCTCTTGATTTATTGATCTTGATCATTTGCTCAATCATAATGTCTGGAAGGTTTATCTCATCTATTTTTGATAAATATTCCTTCGAGAACATATCCAACCCAGTAGCAATTATTCTCTTCTCAAATTTATGCAATAAATTTTTTTTGACAAATTCAAAATACAACTGATATGTACCCTTTACAAATTTCTTAGGTACCCCAGTCTTATTCAATTATGGAACTTTTCCAATTTTCTCTACAGAGATTTTATAGGGCAATTTACGGAGAGACCTGGTCCCTCTTGTACGTATAGTCATATTCAAAACTTGTCCTAACTTCCTTATTCATATACACATGCTGCCAATTCACCATTGATTTTATACTACCATCATCAGTAACCTCCATGTTGTAATAAAAATCCCTGACTTTTTTTTCATATAACACTAGAATTGGCCAAGCAAATATGTGAGTCCAACCCTGAATTTCTATATTGTCAACAAACTCGCTCATGCCAGGTTTCTACATAAATTCAGGATTAAAAATCCTCCCACTAAAGACTTTATGGGTCTTGAGTACTTCAATTCCTTCTTTCTTAGTCGGCACTTTCTCAGATTTAAGACCAGGTCACTCGTCTTCCTCCTTCTCAGACTCATTCTTAGAGGATGACTCAAGAACTATTTTGGCCCTTTATTTCACTCTTCTTTTACTAAGAACACATCTCATGCCACCCTCATCCTTCTATGCACCCACATCTTCTTTGCTTTTATCTCCAACTCATCACCACTACCTTCTTTATCTAGGGTGATGTCCAGAACACCAGTTTTAGGTACTGGATCTTCTATTATTGTTCTTCTTCTTTTCCTTTGATTTCTTAATATGTGACACTTGTTAGCCTCTATTGCAGCACTAATGAGTTTCTATTGTGATTACTTTTATTCCTACGACCAAGTTTGACTTGCACATCTTCATTTACCTTTTCTTTTCCTATCTTGGAAGTTCTTCTCAACAGTGTCAAAGGCACTTTATTATCTCCTCTATCTTCATCATTGTCTCCCAAATGAGACTGAACCATGGGTACTGAAGGAGTTCTAACCATAGGTTGTGAAACCTCAGTATTTTCCACAATTCCTTCCTTAACACCACTATCCAGCCCCACTTTATCTAACCTAAAGAAATCTATCGGGGAATCCCTCATAGATTTCAAACATTAGACCACCAATTCTTCACTAGCAGCCAATATATTTGACTCTAACTTTTATCCATAGGAAGGTGTCCTTCAAAAAGTTGTTCTGGCAGTCCTGATAGAGAGCGACTAGGTTGATTTCGGAGGAGCTCCTATGCTAGGCACAGATTCTAGCACATTAGAGAGAGAAGGAATAAAAAACAATGGAGAGTTTAAGTCTAGTGAAAGAGGGTTTTCTATAGTGGTATCGAAAATGGGGAAGAAAGTAAATAAGGAAGAAATATATATAAAGATGAAAGGGCATATCAGGCCCCTAGAAAGACTCATCTAATCGAAATGAAGCTATTTGACAATGTTTAGAAAAAAGTGGCTTGCTATGTGGAAATCATATAAATTCTAAGTAAATTTGGAAATGGTCGTAAGAATGCTAACCTTATGTAGTGAAAAGGTCCCTCCTTGAAGAATTAATGTGATTGTCTGATCATCCTATCTCTCTCTTTCTTCGCAGCTGAGTTCTTCTGCATGCATGCCATCAATATGTACAAAATTTGAGTTTAGCACAATGCATAACAAACATAAAGGATACATGTCCACCAAGTCATACTTAATTGAGGGATTGAGAGGAATGCCTGATCAAATAGAGATCCTCATCAGCCCAAGCATCAACTGATTCTTCTCAAACACATCTTTGCTTAGGGCCTTGGTGAAAATATCAATAATCTAATCCTCAGACTTGCAAATTTGCATGTTTACGTTGCCTTTTTCAATATTATCTCTCAGAAAATGGCGTCTCGCATCAATATCCTTCCTCCTTTTATGATGAATAGGGTTCTTTGCCATGTTGAGAGCATTAGTGTTATCACACAAGAGAGGAATTGAGTGACGTATTGAGTTGGCAATCGCCTCAAAATCCTTAAGTTGCTGCTAGATCAATAATAGTTGTGTGCAACAAGATGCAATGACCACATATTTTACCTCTACAGTTAAAAAGACAACTAAATTTTGCTTCTTAGTACCTGAAGATACTAGGCATGATCCCAAGAAATGATCAATACCAGATGCACTCTTCCTATCAACCTGGTACCAAGCATAATCAACATCACCATACCTTATCAATTCAAAAAAGTCACATGCAAGATAATATAGGACCAGGTCCCATGTTTTCTTCAAATATCTCAATGTTCCCTTGGTAGGTTACAAATGAGATTTCTTTGGATCGACATGGAACCTTTCACACATCCCCAAACTAAAAATAATATAAGGTCATCTTGCTATTAAGTAAAATAGTGACCTAATAATGCCTCTGTACATGGTCCCATTTACTGAGGGACTAGTTCATCTAAATCCAACTTTGCATTAATTGAAATTAGAGTATCTATAGGCTTTGCATCCTCCATTTTAAACTTCTTCAGCAACATTTTAATGTACTTCTCTTGACAAACATATGTTCCATTCAAGGATTGCTTAATTTTCCTTCTAGAAAAAAACTCAATTCTCCCTTCATGCTCATTTCAAATTCACTACTCACGAGAGTGTAAAAATCTATGCATAGTGATTCTAAAGCTGCTCCAAAGATGATATCATCTACATAAATCTGGATTATGAGTAGGTCCCTTCCTCTAGTCTTCAAGAATAAACTATTGTCAATATTCCTTCTTTTAAAATCATTTTTAAGTAAGAATTTGGACAACCTTTCATATGAAACTCTTGGGGCCTGTTCGAGTCCATAAAGTGCTTTATTGAGCTTCAATACATGATTAGGATGATCAACATCTTCAAAACAAGGAGATTATTTAACATGTACTTCCTCTTTTAATACCAATAAATAAACTAACTTTTGGCATCCATTTGGAAAAACTTGAATCCCATGAAGGCTGCAAAAGCTATGAGGATTCTTGTTGCTCCCATTCGAACAATAGGAGCAAAAGTTTCATCATAGTCAATCCTTTTTTCTTGATTGTAACCTGAACGAGCAACCTTGATTTATTTCTGACAATGTTACCTTGTTTATAAAGCTTATTTCTACAGACCTACCTGGTCCCTATGATGGTTCTGTCAGCAAGTGTAGGAATCAGATGCGATACCTTGCTTCTCTCAAATTGGTGTAACTCATCTTGTATAGAGTTCACCCAATCAAAATATTTCAAGGCTCTTTTCACATTTTTTGCTTCAATGGATGGCATGAATATAGAGTAAGCCATCATACTTCTCATTTTAGATATGCTTTGAATGCCAGATTCGAAGGGAGAATTAACATTGTCAAGTGGATGTGAGGATTGATGCTTATAATTTGATCATCTTGATATTTCATTTCCACTTTTAGTTTCATTATTTCACATCACATTCTCACCGACAACCTAAAACTCACCTATTTTGTCTTACACCAAATCATCAGCTTGACCAGCTCCCTTATTAGAAACTTTTTGAAATGACTCCAAAAAGTGCCCAACAATATACCTCGGAATTATCCGAAATTGTAAATTCCATATATCTCAAGATCTATGAGTGATATCGAAACTCCGACTCCAAATTCTTATTTAGGGGGTCAAAATTAAGGGAGAAAGGATCTTATCCCAATTTTAGAGCAAACAAATAGATATTTCAATTTTCCAATATTTTGATTTCCAAAATCGATCAGCGACAGGGTTGCGATGTGCAACTGTTGCAAACTAGTGTAAATGTTTCCTCCGTGTTAGGGTCATGTCGTAGACCAAACGTGGACCTGTATAATTTCTACCCAGTTGTTTTCTTTGCGGTCCAAGACTTTTGGGTTTTGAGCCTAAGTGTTCCCAAACATCTATTTACCTATACTTAGCCACATTTCATTCTCATATCATCCTAAACATTCCCCAATACTCGTTCAAAGACTTAGCCATATTTTTCACTCCTAAATTAAAGTCTCAAAACCCTCATCCGAAACTAAGGATTTCCTTTATGCTTCAAGCCTCCATTTTCAATCTTCCTCAAGAACTTCTCCAAAGATAAGGTATGTGGGTTTCAACCATTGGGTCCTTCAACCCATACAGCACTAGTCTCCTTTTTACTCAATTTGCATGATTTTAATTTAATTTTACAAATGATTACTTGTATGAACATGTCTATGGACTATGTTAAAGTTGTGATTGTTTTGCTATATTTTGAGCTATAAATCTTTGCTCTATTGTAAGATTTGATGAGGGGTTTTGATGTATATTACTTGAGGGTGTTGTAAGGTGTTGATTTATGGTTTTACAATGTATTTTATTACATAATTTCATCTCTAAATTGCATGGTTTGTACCCCCCCTATTACACACTTGCCAAGTGTTTGATAAAATGTCCAGCTATAGTTTCTTGAAGAATTGAAGGTCCAATGTATGAGATATCATATGAACGATGTTTAGATGATGAAATGAGCTTATGTATATTATAAATCCTATAAAAAGTGTTGCATTAGACCATGTCCAATCAGAGGGGACTAAGATTCCGGATAACCTATATGGGGGTTTGTAGTTATCAACCTTGTGAGGGATTTGTATATCAGCATCACGGGGCATCATCATCAACCTAGATGAGGGTTTGTACTCATCAACCTAGTGAGGGGTTTGTACCTCACCTCCTAAGTGATGGGGTGGCATCATCACCAACCTACCATGGGATTTGGAATTTGGAAAGCTAGCTTGGTCCTTTTTACATATATGATACCCTATATGAGCATGTGTTACTTAAGCATATTTTGGTTATGCATTGATTATACATTCCATATTGTTATATTATGCCTATTGGTTATTGTTATGCATTTTGATTATGGTGCCTATCTCTTAGCATCCTACATACTTAGTCTGGGTTACACAAGACTAGGAAGGGTTTTGATTCCACATGGGTTGTGGTTGATAGGATGACGACATCAGCTCACTTTCGACTGGTTAAGAATACATATGGGGATGAGAATATGCAAGGTTGTACATCCGTGAGGTTGTGAGGTTGTATGGGGTTCCTTTGTCCATCATATCAGATTGTGGGGCACAATTTACTTTTCATTATTTGAGGTGTTTTCGAATGGGTCTTGGTACAAGGGTTAGACTTAGTACAGCCTTCCAACCTCAAACGGATGGCCAAGCCGAAAGAACAATTCAAACCCTTGAGGATATGCTTAGGGAAGGTGTATTTGAGTTAAGGGGTACTTGGGAATACCATCTTCCTTTGATTGAGTTTGCATATAATAAAAGTTATCATTCTAGCGTCGGTATGGATCCTTTTGAGGCCCTCTATTATAGGTGTTGTAGATCACCGGTTGGGTGGTTTGAGGGTGGAGAGGTGGATTTATAGGGGGCCAGATATGGTCATAGAGGATCTTGAGAAGGTTAGGGTGATTTGCGAAAGGGTGAAAATAGCCCAAAGTCATCAAAAATCCTATAACGATGTGAGAAGAAGAGACCTTGAATTCAAAGTGGATGATTGGGTCTATTTGGAAGTCTCTCCAATAAAAGGTGTCGTTCATTTTGGTAAAAAGGGGAAGTTGAGTCCAAGATATAGTGATCCTTATGAGGTGATAAACAAGGTTGGGAAGGTATCTTATGAGTTGAAGTCTTCTAGTGAAATGGATTTGGTTCTTCTAGTGTTCCATGTCTCTATGTTGAGGAAATGTGTGGCTGATCCTAATGTTATTGTAGCTCTTGATGTTGTGGAGTTTTTTGAGGATAACTTGACTTATGAGGAGGTTCTGGTCCAGATTTTTGATAGGCAAGCGAAGAGATTGAGGAACAAGGAGGTAGCATCTGTTATGGTCCTTTGGAGGAACCAACAAGCAGAAAGTGCTACATAGGAGGCGGAAGCCGACATGCAAAAGAAGTATCCTTATCTTTTCCACTCTACTCAAGCCTAAGGTACAATTTCTAAGTGACTTATGTGATTTCAAGTCTTATATTTAAGCCCCTATATCATCCAAATGCATTTTGGTTTAAGTTAGTAAGTTTATGATGATTTTACACTTATGTTGAGGTTTTGGAAATAGTGTTTTAAATGTAATGTTGCATTCTGGTTAGGGCTGGTTTGTTTGTCACCACACTTTCCATGTACGTTTCTTTTACATTTTGGGATGAATGTTCACAAGGAGACATTGAAACGACCCTAAAAAGTGCCTGTAAATGTATCTCAAAAGTGTCCAGAATTGCAATTTCTATATATCTTAAAATCCACGTGGGATATCGAAAATTGACTCCATATTCTTGTTCAGCGGGTACAAATTAGGGGGAAAAGGGCCTAACACCAATTTTAGAGCAAACAAATAGCAATTTCAATTTTCCAAAATTTTTATTTCCAGAACTAATCCATGACAGGGCCGCAAGCTATCGCAGACCATTGTAAATTTGTCCCACGATAGGTTTGCTCACGGAGTAAAGACCTGTGTCTTGGGCCTAAGTGTTCCTAAACGTGTAAAAAGTCTTGGACCTAAGTGTTTCCAAACGTGTATTTACCTATACTTAGTCATATTTCACCATCATATCATCCTAAACATTCCCCAATACTCACTCAAAGACTTAGCCATATTTTTTAATCCTAAATTCAAGTCTCAAAACCCTCATCTTGAACTACGGATTCCCTTGAAGTTTCAAGCCACCATTTTCAATCTTCATCACGAACTTCTCCAGAGCTAAGGTGTGTGGGTTTCAACCATTGGGTCCTTCCACCCATGGTGCCCTAATCTCCTTTTTACTCAATTTTCATCATTTAAAGTGGATTTTACAAATGGGTTTACTAGTATGAACACGTCTATGAAATATGTTTGAGCTATGTAATGTTGTGACTGTTTTGCTATGTTTTGAGCTATAAATCTTTGATCTATTGTAAGATTTGATTAGGGGCGTTGATGTATATTACTTTAGGATTTTTCAAGAAGATGATTGATGGGTTTACAATGGATTTTCTTGCATGATTTCATCTCTAAATGTCTTGGTTTTGTACCCCCCTTTCACACCCGCTAAGTGTTTGATAAAATGTCTGACTATGGTTTCTTGAGGAATTGAAGGTACAAAGCATGAGATATGATATGAATAATGCTATGAGGATTAAATGAGCTTATGTATATGATAAATCCTATACAAGGTGTTGCATTAGACCATGCTTAATCTAGGGGGATTAAGAGTACGGATAATCTAGATGGGGGTTCGTAATCATCAACCTAGTGAAGGTTTTGTACTTCCCCACAAGGGTGATGGGGTGGCATCATCATAAACCTAGATGGGAGTTTGTAATCATCAACTTACTAAGGTGCTTGTACCTCACTACCTAAGTGATGGGGTGGCATCATCACCAACCTACCAAAGGGTTTATACATTGGAAAGCTGACATGGTCTCTTCTACACTTATGATACCCTATATGAGCGTGAGTTACTTAAGCATGTTTTACTTATACATTGATCATACATGACATATTGCTATATTATGCCCATTGCCTATTGTTATGCATTTTGATCATGCTGTCTATCTCTTGCTACATTGTATCCTACAGACCTAGTATATTCAAACGTACTAACGCATACTCTTGCCTACATGATATCACAATGTAGGAACCACAGTCCAAGTTGATCATCCTCCTCCTCCACGTGGCTAGATCCATACTACTCAAGCTTTTTGGTGAGTCCTCCACTTCGGGGACCTTAGCTCTATGTTGCTCTTATTATGTTGTGAGACATTCTTCTTTATGTTTCATTTTGACTATGGGGGTGAGCCCAGTTGCTTTGTCTTGGCCCTCGCTCTTATCTATGTATTAGAGGTGTTTGTTGGACATGCTATGTATCCATGATATGAGTTTGACTGTTGAATCTGGATTATGATGTTATACAAGCCTTTCTATTAGTCCTATTGCCCCTATTCTCACTCTTTTATGTCTTTTATATGCATCCACGACCAATGATGTATAATGAAAAGTTAAGATATTTGTTTGTGGTTCCTTCGGATTCACCATTCGCCGTGTCACGTCTAGGCCCTAGTCTTGGGTCGTGACACTTCTACATCTCCAGGAACATTTAGCTCGCCACCATTTAGATTTTCATTCTCATTGTTATTATCATTTTGTTTATTAGGATTTCATCTTTATGGAACTACAATAGTTCCTCAAGTTCAGCTTTATCATGATCTTTTAGCTTTTCAAGTTCACCTGACTCATAAAAAATAACATGAACAATTCCTTAATACATTGAGTCCTTTTGTTATAGACCCTGTATACTTTTCTTGGAGATGAGTATCCCACAAATACTCCTTCATTAGTCCTTGCATCAAACTTACCAAGGTCATCCTTACTATTGTTGAGTATAAAGCATTTACACCCAAATGGTTTTAGATGATTGACTTTAGGCTTCCTTCCCCTATTTAGCAGTTCACAAGGAGTTTTATTGAGGATGGATCTAATTAGTCATCAATTCATTACATAACATGCACTGTTGACTACCTTAACCCAAAAATTCTTTAGGAGAATAGAATCTACCGAAATGGTTCTTGCATGTCGACCAAGGTCCTATTCTTCCTCTCCACAACTCCATTTTTCTAAGGAGTTCTAAGAGTAGAAAAATTATGATAAATACTATTTTCAGCACAAAACACATCCATCTTGGCACTTTTAAATTCTATTCCATGGTTTGACTTTATCCATGCTAACTAGCAATTGAATGTCGACTATATCATCTTTATAAAAATCACTAGAGCTTCACAAGCTTCATCTTTGGATTTTAAGAACATAGTCCAACTGAACCTTGAGTATCCATCACAATTTCATCAGCAACATTTCTTCCTTTGTCTTTTCAACAAATCGGGTCCCCCTTCTTATCTCTCTCTCCAACAGATTTGTCATATCTTTATTCTCTTGTTTGATCATAGGACATTCTATTATATAATGTCTAAGTTTTCCACACTTGTGGCATAAATTAGATGGACTAGCAATCTTTCTTGACCTTTCTTTCTAAAATTTATTCTTCCTCGTGATCCTTTTGAATCTTCGAGTTAAATAGACCATATCAACATCCCTATCACTATTTTCACAAGGGGTCACTTTGAGAGTCAAGTACTTGTCCTTCATCAACTCCTTCTGGATGACATTTGATATTGTTTAGTTCATAATTCTATAGATTGCCAATAAGTGCATCCATAGTGAGAGCTTTCAAGTTCTTTGTTTCAGCGATGGCATCAACTTTGCTTTCCCAAGACTTGGGAAGCACCACAAGAACTTTAGACTTGTTTTCTTGTGCTAATAGGTTCTCCCAAGCACCTATGCTCATTAGTTATTGAGCTGAACCTGGTATGCATTTCTTGAATCGATTCACCCTACATCATGAATTTCTCATGCTGGTTTGTTAACAGATCAACCTTTGATTGCTTCACTTGAGCAGTGCCTTCATGACTTGTTTTCAAGTAGTCCTACATCTCCATAACCGCTTCACAGGAAGAGATACGATTGTACTCATCAGGTCCTATCCCACAAATGAGTATTTTCGTAGCTCGATAGTTCTTGTCCATCTTCTTCTTATTGGCTTCGTTGTACTCTCTTCTAGTATTAGAACAAGCCTGGTGATGTCACTTTCCTTCACTTTATTTATTAGGACATAAGGACCATTAAGAACGATGTCCCAAAGCTCACTATCCTTAGCCCTAATGAAATCATGCATCCTTATATTCCACCAGCCATAGAATTAGCCATTGGAGTGAGGGGGTCTTGTAGTTGATCGTCTTTCTTCCAGATTCGTATGAGTAGTTAGTTTTGAACAAGATCTTCTCTAAGTGTTAACCTTTTAGCGAAAACCCGCTCTAATACCACTTGTTTGTGTACACACGTTTACTCTACCAAGGGACAAGGTCCTTCAACACAGAAAATAAAGAAAGACAAAAATTAAAACATAGTTGTTTTAGAGTGGATTACCTCCTTGTTCAAGGGTGGAAAAACTCTACCTAATCTACAGAATTTTAGCCCAAATTTAACTAATTTGAACGAGCAAAATGATTACAACTCTAGCAATCTTAAGTATTGATCTACAAATCCCTTTTTGGGGATCTAATCCACATTCAAAAACTTGGAAATAAGACTAACGAGGCTTGATATGAACAATATAAGCCTTGACGCCATAGTTGTTCTTCAGTGTATTTCCAAAAGAGTGGAAATAATTTCTTAGTTGTGAATATGCTGGAAGTAATGTAGTCTTATCCTTTCCATTTGCAATATATATATCCATGCAAATAATATGGAATAACGACCTCTTAGAACCACACCCTGGACTATGCAACTTGGATCAATACGATTGACCAGCGCACCTACTTGTTGTGAAAACTCGAGCACTACTAAAGTTTGTTATTTTAGACACTTTAGTTAGTACTATGCTTACTATAAGATGGAATTAGGTCCCATCCAAAAGGTTGTCAATGCTTCAAAAAAATATCATTATAACACAATGCCATCATAGTCTAAGAGATAATAACCCATTTTAAGAAGATGAAGGGGAAAACTACAAACTTTATACTTAAACTAGGCCTAGAAAAGGCCTTTGATAAAATTGACTGGTCCTTTCTCCACTACATGTAATACTACTTTAAGTTACCTAAAAACGTCACTAAATTAATTATGACATGTGTCTCCACCAAGCCTAATCTCTACCTTTATGAAGGGCTCTAGAGTGGAATTCTTCAACCCAACTAGGGGTACTAGGCAAGGGGACCGTATGTCACCATACTTGTTTATACATTGTATGGAAGTTTTATCAAGAAATATTAAACTCCAACTCTCGCATAAGGAATGATTTCCAATTGGAATTTCACAAAATGGGCCCTTCTTATCTCATATGTTCTTTGCAGATGACCTAATTTTAATGAAAAAAGATACGATCAACAGTTGTATGAATATTAAAGATAGGATGAAGAATTTCAGCAAAAATTTTGGACAGGCAGTAAACGTCAACAAGTCAAAACTTATCCTTTCAGCAAACTGCACTACATACCTCCAAGAATCAATCTCTACCACCCTAGGAATAAAGATAGGAAAGAGCCTTGGTTGGTACCTTGGACTATAAATAGTCCATCAACAAACATCTAAAACAAACTTTCAATTTATCATTGACAACATGAAGGCCAGGTTAGCCGGATGGATAGTGAAGTTCTTAAATATGATAGGTAGAAAAACTCTAGAAAAAGCATTCTTGAGTAATTTACCAACCCATCTAATGCAGTTCACTATATTACCAAAAAATTAACCTGAATAAGATAGACCAAATATAGCAAAATTTTATCTGGAGATCAGCTTATAGTAAGTGAAGACTCCACTTAATGTGATGGGAAGTACTAACCATAAGGAAAAGTGAGGGAGGACTAGGCATTCAACATACTGCAATAAAGAACCAAGCCCCCCTGGCCAAACTAGCATGGAGAACATATAAGAACCCTAACATGAGTCTTTGGGCATTAATATTACTAGGAAATTACACCACAAATGAAGTCTTTGAGAGTAGGAACACAAAATTAAAATGCCTAAGTAGAAATCTCTAGAAACATCTATTCATTGGCTGGAATATATACAGGATTGGTAGGGAATGGGTTTTAGTCAATGGTCACTCCACATACTTCTGGCATGATATATGGCAACAAAACAAAACGCCATTAAGAAAACAATACAATGGACCCCTACTCCAAGAAGAGGATAGTACTACAGTTTGAGTATAACTAAACAAGGATCACAGAGACATGGTATCCTTTGAATTCTTAGAAGAAAATAAAATTGTTCATTGACAGCACCTTCACAAGCCATTCTCTAGAGGATAAAGCAACCCAGGTCACAAGCCCAAAAGGAATATTCACAAAAAAAAAATAGCTTCCCAACTCCTAGATAACACTATATTCAAAGTAAGCATACCCCAAATTTTCTCTTTGATATGGGCACAATAATTCCCAAACAAAATAAAGTTGTTAATTTTGTTGTGTCAACATAACAGAATTGCTAGTAGACAATACTTAAATTCAATAATAATTATCCCCAGTAATCTTTGCCACTCATCCTAAAGGCCGGAAACAATCTCGCATATATTTCTCGAATGATTAAGCATTAGAAACATATGGAGAAGCCTAGGTATAGATCATACAATAGAACAAATTACATGGGTAAATTACAGGATTATCATGCTACAAGGAATTAACATCATGTTTCGTCAACACATTAGATGAAAAGAATCCTTTCCCTTCTTCATCTAGGAAATCTAGAAGACAAAAAATTAGAACGTCAATCAGAACACGATGATTAGAGAATGTACGAAGAAACTTACATCACACGCAATAGAATATCACTCGTTAACAAGTAATAAACCTAGGAAACCAAACATCACATACAACACGTAAGATGGAAGCCACCTAAGCAAGGCTTCAAACTAAACATAAATGGCTCAACTATTCAAAGCTTGGGCAGGGGAGGTATAGGAGGGGGTTTTAGAAATAATAAAGGGGAATGAATCCTAGGCTACATGAGTAACCTACATTGCATAAATGATATAAAAGTTAAACTAACAACTCTACTCAGGGACTGAGATTTGGACTCAACAATGACCTAGCTCCACTAGAAAATAACATGGACTATTATGATGTAACCAATCTCATTTATGCATGATCACCCCATATATTCTAATATCTTGTTTGATTGTCGGGAGCTAAATAGGGAATTGGGGAGCCCTCCAACTCTTCATAATTACAGAGAGATATACCAGGTGGTGGATGAACTCGAAGCTAACAGATCCACATGCTTTCTTATGTTGGTTAGTTCCTCTGGTGTTTGTCCGTGACAAGCTAAAGATAGACATGGAAGGAACTTATTTTGCCTGGTTAACTAAAGCCTCAATTTAATGGATAATACTAGTACAAATACTAATGTAATCCCTTTAGATAATATCATGCAAGCATCCTTCCTTGCTAGTACCATGTATTATTGATTATTTGATATAAATATAAGTATCTTGATAACCAAAGAAAAAGTTAGTGAGTTAGTCAATCTATTTATTCTGATGTTCTAAACATTATTACTATTTATATTAAGACCTATTTTAATTCTCTTTCATAAGATTTATTTAAATATTTTAAAATTTTCACTTTATGAAGCTTTTAGATGCACGCTTAGTCTTCCATTCAGTAGTCAGTGAGGCCAAGGGTTTGCCTGAGACCAACAATGGTTCCAAATGTCATTCAAAGTATAGTCCCGGGGCATGACAAATATTGTGTTAAATTTTTTATTTTGGATTTGAAACTTATGTTATATTTTCAATTTTATTTATTTTAGAAGTGTTGACTTGATATTCTATATTGTAAATAATTTTTTTCCAGTTAGACTAGACAGATTATTTTTTATCTAATAATTTTATGTTGTTACATGATAATTATTCTTTATTGACAAATATTCATTTCAGGTTGTCCATAGAAATTTTGTACTTTTAGTTTGCATGATTAATTTAGTTATAAATGTTGATTTGTAATATACAAACAAATTATTTTTATAATATTAATTAATAACATGTATTTATTAATTAATATATTCTCAAAAGACCATATATATCTTAAATATTTAATTTAACATCATTTATAATGGTCATTCCTTAATAAATTCGTAATTCGAGATAATTATCTTTTTTATATAATTTAATATAATATTATGATTACACTTGTGCAACCAAACAATACTTAATTATAGTATAATAACATGTGAAAAACAAATAGATCGTTGTTATTACTAGGCGTTTAATTAAAAAATTCTTAATGTCACGACCCCAAGTCTAGGGCCTAGATATGACACGGCGCGTGGGGAATCCGAAGGGACCCCAAGCAAGCCTCTTGACATATCATTACACATCCTTGGTCACGGAAGCAAGAAAACAATAACAAGAGATAGTAAATAGGAACAATCAGGGCTAAGGGACAACTTTCATATCATAAACATCAAGAAACAAGAGAATCAAAGCTCATAGCATAGATACATGTCATGTCCAACAACACCTCTACTACATAGATAAGAGCGGGGGCCAGGACAAAGAATTAGGCTCACCCTCATAATCAATACATACGTAAAAGAAAGATAGTCTTAGAACATAGCATAAGATCATAAACATCATCCCCAGAATGGAGGACTCACCAACAAGATTGAGAGATATCGTACTAGCCATGTGGAGGAGAAGGATAATCAAATGGGTGCTCTGGTTCCTACATGCTGACATCTTGTACGCATAGAGTATGCATTCGTGTGCTTGAATATACTAAGTATGTAGGTTGCAATGCAACAAGTGATAGGCACGATAATCAAAATGTATAACCTAGGCAATAGATGCGATTATAGCAATATGACATGTATGAATGATGCGTAAAATCATGTGTATATAAGACGTATTGCATGCGTAAATAGAGAACACTATTGTATTGGGGGATCATTGCACCATACCACCCTTGGTGATTGATTTATCAACTCCATAAATTGATTGGTGGATCATAGCACCCTACCATCCTTAGTGACCAAGCTACAAATCCCGACATGGTTATCAAGGTACAAACCCCCCAACATGGTTGGTAGATCGCCGAACCCTAAAACCCTTGGTGACCCAGGTACAAACCCCCCGACATGGTTATCAAGGTACAATCCCCTTGACACAATTACCCGACGTGCAACCCGCGAGTAGGGCATGGTCACATTCCAATTCAATCGAGATAATGTCACATACATTCATTCATCTCAACATCATTTCATCATTATATAGTCATTAAACTCATAAGACATGCATTGGGCCTTCAATTCCTCAAGATAACCATAATCGGACATTTTATCAAACACTTGGCGAATGTGTAGTGCTAGTATAAAACCATACAATTTAAGGATGAAATAATGCAAGGAAATCCAATGTAAAACCATTAATCAATACTTTTTATAACCCTCAAGCAATATAGATCAAAGCCCTTCATCAAATCTCATAATATATCTTACATTCATTGCTGAAAACATGGTAAAATAGTCAAAATTTCATAAACCTCAACATACTGTGCAGTGAATTTCATAATAAATGAGACCCATGAGTAAATCAACTTTAAATCATGCAAATTTAAATAAAAGGAAGCTTGGGCATCATGGGTGAAATGAATCCATGAAAGAAACTCACATACCTTAGCTTTGGAGAATAACTCAATGATGATTGGAGATGGAGATTTCAAGCTTGAAGCTTTAATGACAACTTTAAGATCCAGATTAGTTTTGAGACTTGAATTTAGGAGTGAAATATTTGGCTAAGTATTTGAGTGAGTATTGGGGAATGTTTTGAATGATATGAGGGTGAAATATGGCTAAATATAGGTATTTTTATATTTGGAAAGACCTAGGGCAAATATCAAAAAGTCTTGGACCGAGATAGGAAAACAATGCACAAAATACACTATAGCGCACCCTTGGCGCATCACGCTAGGGACGCAAAAACCTCTCTAGAAATTACCTTCTGCGTTTTTTAAATTTTGATACAATTGCTCTTAAATCGGTGTTAGACCCATTTTCCACTAAATTTGACCCTTGATCAAGAAGATGAAGTCAGATTTTTGATATCACAGATGAATTTTGAGATATGAAAATTATGATCCTGGGCACTTCCAAAGCACATTTTTAGGCACTTTCTGGGGTCGTTTCAATATCTCCCCTTAGGAACATTCGTCCCCGAATGCCAAAGAAATGTATATGAGAGACGCAAACATGACAGTTTCAGCCCACATAAGGATGCAACAATGCACTTAAACATCATTTTAAAAATCTCAGCATAAGTGTAAAATCATCATGAACTTATCAATATAAACATGAATGTATGCAATTAAATGAGGGTTGAACTTAAGACCTGAGATCATATAAAGGACTTAGATTAATACCTAAGGCTTTCATGGAGTGAAAAAGGTAAGGATATCGCTTTTGCATATCCGCTTCGGCCTCCTAAGTAGAACTTTAAACATGTTGATTTCTCCAAAGGACCTTCAAGAAGCCACATCTTTGTTCCTCAACCTCTTCACTTGTCTATCCAAAATCTGAACCAGAATCTCTTCATATGTCAAATCATCTTCAAAAAAACCCACAACATCAAGAGGAATAATAGCATTAGGGTCTCCCACATATTTCCTCAACATGGATACATGAAAGACCGGATGAACCAAATCCATCTCACTAGGTAATTACAACTCATAAGAAACCTTGTCAGTGCTCCTCATTACCCTATAAAGACTCACATATCATGGGCTCAACTTACCCTCCTTACTAAAATGAACCATACCCTTCATGGGTGACACCTTCAAATAAACTCAATCACCAACTTGGAATTCAAGATCCCTTCTCCTCACATCGGCATAGGACTTTTGGCAGTCTTCAACCTTTCTCTCATTATCCTAACCTTCTTAAGAGCATCCATAACAAGATTTGGTCCCAAAAAAGCTACCTTAGCAACCTTAACCCATCTAACCGGTGATCTATAGCATCTACCATAAAGAGCACCAAAAGGAGCCATACTGATGCGAGAATGATAGTTATTGTTATAGGCAAACTCAGTCAATGAAAGACGATCATCCCAACTACCCTTAAGCTCCAATACAAAAGCACTAAGCAATCCTCAAGTGTTTGAATAGTTCTTTCGGCTTGGCCATCCATTTGAGGGTGAAAGGTAACAGGCTCACCCTCATAGTTATATTGAACGTAAGAAAGAGTGTCTCAATATATAACAAGAGAGCATAGATTGATTAGCAGTGAACTAGCCATATGGAGGAGGAAGATGATCAACTTGGGCATCATTTCCAACATGGTGACATCATGTAGGAGTAGAGTACGCGTTAGTACATTTGAATGTACTAAGTATGTAGGATGCAATGCAAACAAGAATTAAGCATCATAATCAAAATGCATAATAATAGGTAATAGGCATACCATAAAAATATGGCATCAATGATTAATGAAAAAGTAAAACATACTTAAATAACTCATGCTAATATAGAATATCATATGTCTAGAAGAAACCAAGCTAGATTTCTAAATGTACAACCCTTTGGTAGGTTAGTGATGATGTCGCCCCACCACTTAGGTAGATGAGTACGAACCCTTATCAGGTTTATGATAATGTTGCCCCATCACCAAGGTGGATAAGTACAAACCCTTCCCTAAGTTGATTAGTAAAAACCACCATCTAGGTTAGTGATGATACTACCCCACCACCAGGTGGAGAAGAACAAACTCTTCCCTAGGTTGACGAGTACAAACCCCTATGTAGGTTATCTAGGTTCTTAGTCCTCCCGGATTGGACATGGTCTAATCCAACACTTTATATATAATATATCCTATACATAAGCTCATTTCAGCATCATATGGTCAATCATATCATATCTCATGCTTTACACCTTCAACTCCTCAAGAAACCACATCCGCAAATTTTATCAAACACTTAGAGAGTATGTAATGCTAGTACAAAATCATGAAGTATAGATGTCACAACCCGAATTTCAGGCGTGACGGCACTCGTCTTTTTCCACCAAGACAAGTCAGCCTACAAACCAACAATAACATTAAATGCAAAATTATAATCAAAATAAAAGTTTAGCTTAATGAAAATCTCCCAAAACCTGGTTGTCACGTGCACAAGCTTCTAATGTATTACAATGAATTCGAAAGAAATCACAAGTGTAAAATGATATTGTCTCTAGAATAGAACAAAATCATATGTAGGAGTATGAAGTTAGCTGGGATGGCAACCAACTACCTCTCACAATCTCCACAGGAAGCCTAGGGAAAGGAAGAGTGGAAAGTATCACGACAATCCGGGCCCGCAACCTACAAAACTGCTGTAGCAAGGGGGTGAGTACCAAAGACACGGTACTCAGCAAGTGAACTAATAAACACAAAGTTAAGTAGTATAGAATAC
>JAOTQR010126455.1:0-22893 GCA_025774065.1 Solanum ossicruentum
CTCGGTACGTGTTCGTACTGACCCCCTTCCTTCGGGGGGGCTGCGTTTCATGCCCGCAGGTACCGATGTACAGGTTAAAGAGCCATCTTCTTAGGATCTCTGTCCACCTTGAAGTGCTCCCTTGCCTCAGGAGCAACTCTTTTAGTATATATATGCGTATATTTATTCTATGTATTTTGCATTTATCTATATTCGCGGGTATGACGGGGCCCTGTCCCGTCTTATGGTTCAGTTTGTATGTTTAGAGGTCTGTAGATACATGTGGGTGTGGGATACTTCGCGTGCAATGATTATGTATGTATGATACATTTGTTCGGCGGTTTTACCGCAGCGGTGGCCTTGTCGGCCCGCATATGTATGTATATGGATAATTGTTGTTGCTGGGTTCACTGTCTGCAGGTGGGATTAGTCAGTAAAACAGAGGAAACTCTGCCGAAATTTCGATAAAACTCTTAGCTAATTTAGGTGTGAATCTAGTTTGGTATCGTTTGGGTGCCCAGTCGGCACTAGTCACGACCCCTGGGTTGGGTCGTGACAATTATATCAACTGATTCCACAACCAATGCTACCTTAGATATTTCCTCTAGTTAAATAATCTAACAGATCATGAGTTACCAATTATAGAAAATTCCTCTGAAAACACCATTGCTATTCTCATTCTATCCATTTACATTGAGTTACCCGTGCCGATATAAAATGTCAAGAGTCCCTTTTTCTGCACACTAGAAGAAAATAAATGCAAGAGTATCTCACTTCCCATGTTGGAACATATCTCTCCTCTCCCACTGTCCTCTGAACTATCTACTACACATGAACCCCCAATACCCTACTCCTCTGATGTAAGTGTTCCCGGTGACTATAAGAGACAACACCTTCTATGCGATGCTGGCACCACCACCAAACCATAGTCCCCACTCCTGGGTGGAGATGAGTATGTTGGGAAATGTACTTTCCTTCAACATGGAAATAGAAGAGTGGAAAATATAGACAATAGTATAAAATTTGACCTTCGTAGCAAAGGTGGTGTCAGAAAGGATGCGCCTGGTCATGGACAACTACAATTACCACTTCTGGATGTCATCGGCACTACAACCATCTCTCTCACTCCCACTCCCTTAACTTCCCCTTTATCACATGCCTACCTGGGAGCTTCCTCTGTTCAACCCTCTGAACCTGACCTAAACTCAAGAAAATCTAGTAGTTCCTCCCTTTCTTCACCAACAACAAGTTTCCAGGACAGGATATGAACTTCTGGAATGTTCCAGATCTGCCCATGAGTGTACAACCCTTCCTGAATTTGTACCAAGAGAATTCGAAGACAGTCTTGTCCAAGAAGTACCAAATAGTGGGGCAATGACATCCCAAGTACGGCCTCGGATCAGAATCTCCCCTCCCCATGTAAATCTGACACAAACAGTCGATGTAGGAGAAGTAGAGGAAGCCATAAACTTGATGAGGGAAACGAGGACAGAAATAAGAGTACTAAAAGACTTAAAAATCATAATATTCAAGGAAAGATTCGTAAAAGAACATATTCTCATCAGTCCACCGACACTCTTAACAAGCTCTATAGATATAAGAACCCCCAGTAATCAAGAAATGTGGAACTTTGTAGATGTCCTAAATCCCACCATGATGAACATGAGTCCCACCAGCCAAGTGAGACTATTACCGAACCAACAACCACCCACAATAGGACCAATGAATATAATAATAGTATAAAAATATAGAGGCTGTAATGGGGCTGATTTCAGAAGAAATTTTAGAGCCCTACTAGACTAGCATAAACCACCTATAGTAGCCCTAACAGAAACGAAAATACAAAGTCACCAAGCCTTGTTTGATGACTTCTATTTTACAAGCGTAATATAGGTATCTACAGTAGGAAACTCAGTGGATTAGTCATGCTCTGGGATGACAACATTCTAGAACTTGATGATATATCCACAACAAATCAGAAAATTCATGCAATGATCAACGGACGCCTTATTCAAGATTCTTGGCTATTTTCTTATATCTATGCTAGCAATTATAGATGTGGCTATAAAGGACAACTATGGGAAAACCTTAAAGCTATAAAGGACAACTATGAGGGTATGTGGCTAATAGGAGGTGATTTTAATGAAATCATGAGTAGTACGGAAAAAAAGGCAGCAAACTAATGTATACTGCTAGATCTGGGGATATGGTACAATACTATGAATTATTAGACCTAGGCTTTAAAGGAATTAGGTACACTGGGCTAATAAAAGATACAAAAATAAATGTGCCCTTATATCTGAAAGACTTAACAAATTCTTAGCTAACAAAAAGTGGGTCTACCAATTCCCAAACTCCCAAGTAATCCACCTACCATGGACATATTCACATCACTACAATTTACTGCTTTTATCGCATAACGTCATAAACTCAAAAGCAGAAAAACTTTTTTAAATTTGAAACCATGTGGATGTGACATCCAAATTTGACAACCCTTGTATCTAGTGCATGGTCAGCTATGACTAACTTACTACAGGCTATACTTCACTGAGAAAGGTAAGGAATGGAATAAAAACACCTTTGGGAATATTTTCTATAAGAAAAGACAACTATTGAGACTATAGAGGAATCCAAAAAAGTCAAAACTTAAGTTCAAATACCTTCCTTCAAAATATAAGAATCTTCTTAATCTAAGAATACAATCTTCTCTTGAAAATGGAAGAAGATTACTAGAAACTCAAATCGAGAATAAATTGGATTAGTGATGGAGATGTAAATACACGGTACTTCCACACTACGACTCTAAACAGAAGCCGACGAAATAGAATTCTTGCTCTAAAAGACAGTCAAGGCCAATATCTATATGACCAAGGGAAAATCCTTTGAGAAATTTGATTCTACTTCCAGAAACTCTTTACCACAAATAGTACGTCATCCCCAAAAACCAAGCTCTGCCCTTGTGTCCTCTAGCTACCAACCTAGAGTATCTGGATGAGATCCCTTCGAAAAATGAGATCCACAATATAGTGAAGTTCTTCCAACTCCCTAAAGCATCAAGGATGAATGGACTCCATCATGTCTTCTACCAAAAATACTGGCCCCTCCTCCATTACCAAAATGTGTGTACAAGCGTTTAAGAACAAAAATTTTTTGAAGTTATAAATAAAACCCATACTTTCCTTATATCAAAAAGCCAAGAGGCCTCAACATTAAAACTTTTTCGACCTATAAACCCTTGTAATATCACCTGTAAGATCATCTTCAAACTGATAGCACTTAGACTCCGATATATCATGAACTGTATCATTGGATCTTGCCAATCTAGTTTTCTAAAAAAATAGGCAAACTACAGATAATACTATCACTGTGCAAGAAATGATCACTATATTCAAAAATAAACAAAGGAAAAAAGCCTACATTATAATAAAAATAAATCTTGAAAAAGCTTTTGATAGGCTAGAGTGGTCATTTGTTTATGACACACTCCTATATTTTAGCTTCCCTATCAATTTTGTCAGACTAGTCATGCCCTGCATATCCACAAGTGAAATAGCCATATCTAACGACTGGAACAAGAACTAACTTCATTGAACATTCTAGTGGGATAAGACAGGGAGACCTAGTATCACCTTACATTTTTATTTTATGCATGGAGAGACTATCATGAGAAATTGAACAAGAGATGAGTAGGAAGAAATGAACGCCAATAAAAATTTCTCCACAGGACCCACCAATATCTCACCTGCTCTTCATGGATGACATCATCCTAATGGCCCATGCAAACTCATAAACTATGAAACAATTACTACTATATTAAATACTTTTTGCTCCAAATCTTAATAAAAAAAACCAAGACAAGTCCCATTTACTATTCTCAAAAATATGCCCACTAGATCTAAAGGAAACTATAGCACTAAAACTACAAATAAAAACCACAAATTTCATAGGCAAATATCTAGGCTTTCCAGTAATACATAATAAGGACACTCCGAAAGATGTCCAATGTATCATAGATAACCTACATTTTAAACTAGCAGGGTGGAATACTAAATTTTTAAACCTACCTGTAAGAACTACCATAGCTAAATCGACCCTAAATAGCATTTCCAAAAATGTAAAGCAATACCTAAATCTGCCTTCCAAATATTACAAAAGAATAGATCAAATTCAGAGAAATTTTATGTGGGATAGCAGAGCTGCAAAATAAAAATTACATCTTATAAAATAGGGGAGAGTAACAAAAGGAAACTAGAAGGTGGACTAGGGCTCTAACAAGCTAGACCAAAAAACATGGCCCTATTAGCAAAACTAGCATGGAGGGCCTTTACCAATCCTGCCAGTTTGTAGGCATCAACTATAAAATCAAAATACTCCAAGGGGAACCTCCACTCTACATCAAGGGCAAAAGGAAATCATAGTAAACTCTGAAAACACTTAATGGAGGGATGAAATATATGTTGCAAGGGAATAGAATGGACAATAGGAGATGGTAGCTCCTTCAACCTACTAGAATACCCATGGTTACCAACCCACCAACCCCTAAAGATAGGTAAAGAAAATTTATCAATAAAAGATCTAAGACAAGGGGACCAATGCACCTTGCACCAGTTATCACTTCCCCTTACAAACAATATCATCAACATCATAAAGAGTACCTACGTACCCAGCAACCCATTCTCAAAACACAAAATAGTTTGGGCACACAACCCAAATGGTGTATTCACAGTCAAATCTGCATATAATCTCATATCTAACTGCAGAATTGGTCCAGAACCAGAAAAATAATTCTCCTGGATCTGGAAGCGCCAATGCCCCAATAAAATAAAATTCTTTATTTGGCATGCCAGCGTGATCGACTCCCAACTAAATATCACCTACGCACAATTGGCCTTGACATAAGTCCTCAATGTTCCCATTGTGAAGCCCTAGAAACGTGTAGGCATATTTTCCTTGAATGTTCTAGAACCAGAAATCTCTGTAGACTATTGAGAGTTCTATATAAAATAAATTAAATAATAAATTTTGGAGAAGCCAACTGGTTAAATCAATTTGTAAATCTCCAGCTTACAATTAAACAAAAATGAAAATGGAAGGATGGCTTTCAATTCTATGTCCAGAACATTTGGTTAGCATGGAATGGACATATCTTCAGATATACCCAACGAACAAACCTAATGCTAACCCCTTATCTATGCTATGGAATACAAGGCACTAGTAGGAAAATAAGTCACACTAAAAAAATCAACCACTGAATATGTCAAATGAACCCCCCCCCCCCCCCCCGATAATAGTATACAAACTTAATACAGATGGCTCATATATAGGTAGTACCAGGATAGGGGTTATTGGGGGGGGGGGGTGTATTCAGGGACTTTAATGGTGACTGGGTACTGGGCTATAAGGGTATTACCATGGAATCAAATAATATCAGTGCTGAGTTAATGGTTCTTTTGCAGGGCCTGAAATTAGCCATATCAAGGAATGTAAGACCCCAAAAAATTAACATGGATTGCAAGGATACCACCCTACTGATTTATAATAATATTGAATCTAAATACTCTAATATGTTGATTGATTGCATAACACTTCTTCAAAAAAAGCCCCCCCCCCCAATTTGGCACAACTATCATGAAGCTAACAATGTTGCAGATGCACTTAATAAGGAGGGAGCAAATATGTATATATTTAATTCTCTTACTATTTTAAAAGAACCGCCATATTTTGTGACAAGGAAGGAACAATTTTTGTTTGGCTTAAATGGCAAACGGCTAGTAGTAGGCCGAGCTTTGAAAATGAATGCATTACTTTTGTTTATTCTACTCCCATGGAGTGTAGTTCCAACAGAGCAAGTGCACTGCCAGTTCTTTGTAATGAAGCATATTAACTACTAATATAATATCTCTTGTTTAACCAAATAAAAAAAATAAAGAATAAATAAATTTTCTAAGAATTTAGGAAAGCCCGTAACATAGAAAAAGAAAGAAAGAAGCGGGACAGGGGGGGGGGAACTTACTAAATTTAACAAACACGGGGAACTTACTGAATTTAACAAACACAATATTAAAGCTAGAAGATTAGTTGCAATCGAAATATAAAATAACAAAGATTAATTCACTATTCTTATATAATAGAAAGAGGAGAAAAAGCAAAATTATAGATCCAACATTAAAAGAATTGAAAAGAAGTAGAAGCACGAAAGAATTGAGAAACTACCAAAAGAAAGATAATACCTTTACATGAAGATTGAAGAAAGTAGTACAAAAATTTAGATAGAAGAAGCTGATTATATCAATAACAAAAAATATCTCTGAAATTGAACAAAAATAAATTTAACCCACCTAATGAAATGAGAAATGTAGCCTAATTAAAGAATTTAAGTATGTTTCCTATAATTACCAATATCCAACTTGAACATTCACTCTTCTTCATAGGTTTCGAGCTGCCATTTTTTCGGTCACAATCTGTGTTTCATCAACACATTCAATTATTAGTACTCGGTTCAGGGTAAACAATCTTTGAGCAGAAGCAACACTATTCAAAGAGGATGCAAGGAAGTTTGTCTGAACATAGAGATGCCACTGTCTTCTCAATTTGAGAAGTATATAAGGAGGTTATTTAGATACTAACATTTCACAATGTAAAAGAAAAGTTCTTTAAAAACTTTCAGACCCATAAAGACGCAATTATCTTCCAAAAATATATGAACCCATGTTGTTAAAGAAAAATTCATCTGAGATTACTTAAAGAAAGTAACAAATTACTTTATTTGTAAATCTAAAACAGTGTCGGAAAACTTTTATAACCAACATAAGGATCCACCCTAATTCTTAATGATTGATCACTATCGATTCAAAATTCTTTTGTACCCTACATTAAGTTATTCTGATCAAAACTGCAAGGGAAAATTATAGCGATTTATAGGGTCCA
The DNA here is from genome assembly GCA_025774065.1 of Solanum ossicruentum. Taxonomy (NCBI): domain Eukaryota; kingdom Viridiplantae; phylum Streptophyta; class Magnoliopsida; order Solanales; family Solanaceae; genus Solanum; species Solanum ossicruentum. Next base: position 6,907 of record JAOTQR010126455.1, read on the forward strand.
AATTGAAAGAAGATATGTGAGTCTCCTAATGAATTAGAGATAATGGTCAGTAGGAAAAAGTGCGTACACAACTTTAGCAGAGGGATATGTAAGTGATACACCTTGATTGAAGGGATTAATATGCACCTCCAAGTATATCAGAATCATATAATCTTCAATTATAAGACACCATAGTTACACAACTTTTGCATTTATTTTTTGATAAGCAAAGGTGACAATTGATTATAACCGTACTGAAATGCAAAGGTAAAGCTACTGAAAAACACATTGAATAAAGAAATGTGACGATCCTAATATTATTTTTAGGTAATTCCAGTATTCGTGTTAGTCAGTGGCAATTTTTGAAAAAAGAGATACATACAGTTTAAGAAATATAGGTAATCCAGTACATTATCAGCTTTCTCTAGCTTCTTGTTTGTTTTATCTCCATTAAGTTGCAAGAGAGTTGAATTTTCAGCTTATTTACTTTAGACCGCACGAAATATAAATAAGTGAATAAAGAAGTTTTAAAGCCATTTAAAGGCTGAATAGAATACTAGTCATCCAAGAAAAAGTAATTAAAGAATAGTTCTTAGGATAGCAGGATGTATGTTTTGAAGGTCATTTTAAAAACAAATGGTTTTGTCACAGTTCTGCATCCAAAAATTACAACAAATGCTTTGTAATGAAATTATCTACAGCAAACATAATTTGATCATGTATAGGGTTGAATATGAGCAAGAAATTAAAATGCTGAGCTAAGGGAAAAATAATACAAGCTCTTAACATTCAAATTAGAAATGATGAAGCATAGTTAAAGACTATAATCTATTTTTTGATATTGAGATATGAGACAAGAAAAATTATGAACTTACCATATGAGGAATGGAGAAATTGAGTAGACTTTTTATAATATGAGGTTTCTATACTCCATCTCTGCACCTCATCTTTGCAAGTCTATCCTTTCTCCTAGAAGTACATGCAAAGCGCCAAAGACCTACACATAAAAAACTTACATGTTGAAAAATCATACTTATCTATAACAAAGCGGAAGGAACAATACATTATAACAACCAATTATTTTATAAAATAAGATTTAAAATACAAACTGATAAATAAGAAGACAGCCAGGAGAAGGAGCAAAAGAACCATAAAAACAACACCTAATCGACACTAAATTCGGTGCATGCAACTTTTCGCAACCCAAAGGCCAAATAGATCAACCAAATAAATCAGCAAAATTAAACCAATAGAATAAAAAATCGATAAAATAAGCTCCAAAATCAAAATAAATAAATAAAATCTAGAGATAACGATGGTCGTAGATACCACTGGGGTTCTCTCGGGGAAGAACTAGTGAGAATATGGAAAAAGCCCTAAACATGAATGGAGGAGGAGGAGAAAAGCTTGTTAACAAGTAAAAAAACTCAAAGGAAATGAAGAATGAAAAGGCCAAAAGGGAATAAAAGAGGCAATGCATACGGAGAATGGTAACCTCATGGAAAGCCTTGTGATATCTGGTGAAACTTGAAGAAGAAAGACATTTTTTAGCTTAAAAGGTCGGTCGGAGAAGATGATCAAAATCAGTACATGTGGTTTGCTTTAAAAAAGAACACATATTAATAGATGAACCCAATATAAAGTACCATTCACAAAACTTTATACCTTTCATATGCACCTTTCATCTTCATTTTGCTCTTACTATTTGAGATTTCCTCAAGTTTGTATGTGTAAAGAGACTGGTGAGTATGAAATTAGTTATTCAAATACATTAGTATTTTGCACACTTTTTGGTTCTGCTCATCTTTTTAGTTTCTGTTTCCCATATTTTAGCTAGAAAATGAAAATATCTCTAACTGTTTGGTTCTCTGCTTCTTCTTCTTAAAATACATTACTATCAAAAGATCTTTGGTGGATATATGGTGCTAAGATTGAACATTGAAGGAATAACAAATATCACACGTGATTGGACTTTTAAGGTCCAAACAATAGCACCAGAAGTTTCTTTATATTGGGTTCATCTATTAATACGTGTGCTTTTTAAAGCAAACCACATGTACATATTTTATTCATCTTCTCCGTCTGATATTTTAAGTTAAAAAATGTCTTTCTTCTTCCAGTTTCACAGGACATCACAAGGCTTTCCATGAGGTTACTATTCTCCATACGCATTGCCTCTTTTATTCTCCTTTGACCTTTTCATACTTTATTAAAATTGTGTTTTTTACTTGTTAACGAGCTTTTCTCCTCCTCCTTCATTCACATTTAGGGCTTTTTCACTATTCTCGCAAGTTCTACCCTGAGAGAACCCCAGTGGTATCTACAACTATCATTATCTCTGATTTTATTTATTATTTTGATTTTAGGGCTTATTTTATTGATTTTTTATTCTATTGGTTTGATTTTGCTAATCTATTTGGCTGATATATTTGGCCTTTGTGTTGCGGTAATGTTGCATACACCGAATTTAGAGTTAATTGGGTGTTGTTTTTCTAGTTCTTTTGCTCGTTCTCCTGCCTGTCTTTCATATTTATCGGTTTGTATTTTAAATCTTTTTTAAAAATAATTGGTTGTTGAAATTTATTGGTCCTTCCGCTTTGCTGTTGATGAGTGTGATTTTTCAACATCAAAGACATAATTATATATTGCAAGCAGTTGAATGTATCACTTATCTAATTTTTAGCTCTAAAACCCATTGAATGATGGCCAATTTCAGGAGTATCAAGTTGATCATATCCTAATTTTTAGCTCTAAAATAAATTGAATGATGACCGACTCTAGGAGCATTAATGAAATATGAATCTCCACATCAAAGACATTTTCATGACCCAAGCTTAGGGCCTAGACATGACACAGCGAATGACAACATGAAGAGACCCAAACAAGCATCTTAGCATATCAATCACAGATTCTTGGTCGCGGAAGCAAAGTAAATAACAACAATAGTTATAATTAAAAAGGAAGTGGGACTAAGGGAGATCTTGATATTCATAAAAGAATAAAGAGTCAAGCTCATAGCATAAGTACATCATAATATCCAACAATATCTTTAGCTTGGAATGGAGCGGGGGCCAAGACACTTTTCGAGCTCACCCTCATAATAACAAGTGTTCAACATAAAGAAGTCTCAAAATAGCAAGAGTAATGTAGATAGTGTCCTCGGAGTTGAGGAATCACCAATGCTTATCTCCGAAGTACTGAACTAGCCACGTGGAGGATGATCAAAAGGTGCTCCAGTCCCTACATGGTAATATCATGTAGGCATGGAGTATGCGTTAGTACATTTGAAAGTACTAAGTATGCAGGATGTTATGCAACATGACATAAGCCAATATAGTCAAAATACATGATTATAAGCAATACATATATAATCTCAATATGGCATGGATGATCAATGCTCATAATAGAACATGCTTATGAATTATTCATCTTGCACAATATATATAGCATACATATGTGGGAAGAGAACTTAATTGACATAGACCAAGTGGCTACAACTTGGAATTCAAGGCATGACACCCCCAAATAGCTATAATCATTCATCTTGCACATTTTTGGTGCATTTCAATATCTTCTCCTTGGGAACATTCATCCCCGAATGTCAAAGAAGCATGCATAAGAGAAGTAATCATGAAGATTTCATGGCAACATGAATGCAACAAATGCATTTAAACATCATTTTTATAAATCTCAACATGAATGTCAAAAATCACCATAAACTTGTTACCATGAACATGAATGCATGCAAAATGACATGAGGGCTAAAACTTAAAACTTGAAATAATATAGGGGACTTAAATTAGTACCTTTGGCTTGAGTAGAGTGAAAGAGATATGGGTATCACTTTCTCATGTTCGCCTTGGCTTCCCATGTGGCACTTTCAACTTGTTGGTTCCTTCAAAGGACCTTGACGGAAGCTACATCTTTGTTTCTTAACCTCTTCACTTGTTTATCCAAATTTTTCACCGGGATCTCCTCATAAGTCAAATTATCTTCTACAATACCCACAACATCCATGGGAACAATAGCACTTGGGTCAGCCACACACTTTCTCAACATCCAAGACCTCTTTGGAAGGACCTCCAAAAGTGAGACGTGAATTGAGCACCACGATCCAAAATGATAGACAAGGGCTCCCCATGTAATCTAACAACTCATGAATGTACAACTTTGCATAATCTTCGGCACCATAAGTGGTTTTAATTGGTAAAAGGTGAACTGACTTTGTAATTTTATTCACAATAACCCAAATAGAGTCAAAGTTTTTTCTAGTTTTAGGCAACCTAACCACAAAATCCATGTTGATCTCTTCCCACTTCCAAGTAGGAATTTCTATATCTTGGGCAAGGCCACCCGGCCTCTGATGTTCGGCTTTCACTTGTTAGCAATTGTGACATTCGGATATGAACTTGGCAATATCTTTCTTCATACCACCCTAACAATACACCTCCCTCAAGCCTCTATACATCTTTGTAGAACTGGGGTGAATAGAATAGGATGAATTATGGGCCTCCTTCAAGATCAACTCCCTTATGTCATCAATATTAGGCACACATAACCTACCTTGGTACCTAAGGGTACCATCTCCCCCTTGGAAGACAACCTCCACTTTACCATCTTCCACCAAGGCCTTCAACTCTAATAATGTGGGGTCAAGATCTTTTTTTGACTTTACTTTCTCAATCAAAGAAGATTTATAGAACCATCAACAACCACTACACCACCATTCTCATCTTCATCCAACCTAATCCCTAACCTAGCCAATCGGTGAACTTCTTTATCCACCTTTTCGCCACCATCATCAATATGAGTTAGACTACCCATAGACACTCTACTTAGAGAATCGGCCACAACATTAGCTTTGCCAGTTTAAGGAGTCTAACAACCTTTTTTGCCTCAAGTTAAGATCTCTTTGGGTGAATACATATTGGGTACTCTTGTGGTCGATAAACACATCCACATGAACCCCATATAAGTAATGATGCCAAATCTTCAAGGCAAACACCACAGCTACCAATTCTAGATCGTGGGTGGGATAATTCTTCTTATGCACCTTAAGTTGGCTAGAGGCATATGCTACCACCTTGCCAGTTTGCATCAAAACACACTCCAAACCAATCATTGAGGCATCACAATATACTAAAATCCTTCCAACCCTTCTGGTAGAGCCAAGATAAGAGCAGAGACAAGCTTATCTTTCAAGGTTTGAAAATGCTTTTCACATTCATCGATCTACACGAATTTTTCCTTCTTTTGGGTTAACTTTGTCATAGGAGAAGCAATAGAAGAGAAAGCATTCACAAACCTCCAGTAGTAACTTGCCAAACCCAAGAAACTCCTAATATCCAGTGAAGCCAAGGGTCTAGGACAATTTCTAATCACCTCCGTCTTCTTAGGATCCACCTTAATGCCAGCATCTGACATCACATGCCCTAGAAAAATAACCTTTTCAACCAAAATTCACATTTTACATATTTAGCATACAACCTCTCCTCTCTTAAGATTTGCAACATCACACTCAAGTGATTCACATGCTCTTCCTCATTCCCAGAATAAATCAATATATCATCAATAAAGACCACCACAAACATGTCAAGGAAGAGTTTAAAGACCTTATTCATGAGATCTATATATATAATCGATGCATTAGTCAACCCAAATGACATAACAACAAACTCAAAGTGCCCATACCTAGTCTGGAAAGCCATCTTTGTTATATCACACTCCCTCACCATCACTTGGTGGTATCCGTACCGAAGATCAATCTTAAAAAGTGACTAGGCCCTTGTAGTTGATCAAAAAGGTCATCAATTTTTGGTAAAGGGTACTTGTTTTTTATGGTAACCATATTAAGTTGCTCGTAATCAATGCACATTATAAGATAACCACCCGTTTTCTTCACAAATAACACCGATGCATCCCAAGGTGACTTACTAGGCCTTATGAAACCCTTCTCCAACAAATCCCTCAATTGATCTTTTAACTCCTTCATTTCTATCGGGGCCATACAGTAAGGGGGAATGGAAATGGATTGAGTATCGGGAAGGAGGTCTATACCAAAGTCTATTTCCCTTTTGGGAGAAACACCGGGAAGCTCATCTCGAAAGATATCAAGAAATTCATTAACCAGCGGAACCGAATCAATAGGAAGTACTTTTAACTCAATATCCCTAACCCTCACAAGATGATAAAGGTAAACCTTAAAAATTAACTTTTGGGCTTGAAGACAAGAAATGAATCTACCCCAGACCATCAAATCATGACTTTCCCACTCTAGGCTTATTAGGGAATTGGAATTTAACTCTATCTATTCTACAATCAGTAGTAGCATAATATGCATGCAACCAATCTATCCCAAGAATGAAATCACAATCCACCATATCTAATTCATCAAAATCACAAGGCAAGACTTTATGAAATATGAGTATGAGACAATTTCTATAGACTCTTTTAGCAACAATGGACTTACCAACAGGGGTAGACACTTCATACGGTTCAACAATAAGTTGGGCCTCACATGAAACTTTTTGGCAACAAAAGGAGTAATGAAAGAAAGAGTGGCACCCGGATCTATAAATGCATACACATAAAATAAAAAATCTTTAACATATCGGTGACGACATCGGGCACCTCATCCACCCCTTGCCTTCCTTGAAGAGCATAGAATCTATTTTGCCTTGGAGCATCCCTTTGTTGGCCTCCCTTTTTCCTTGGACCCACATTGGCACCTAGGGCTTTTGGACGACCATCTCTACCTTTCTTTGTGATCATGAGGTCAATCAATAACCTTGTGATCCACTTCACCACAACCAAAACAATCATTGGAATTTCTCAAGCATGGGCCACCATGATTCTTTTCACACCTTGGGCATCTAAGATTTGTCATTCCTCCATTACCACCTTGGAGTCTTGGGTTCGACACCCTATCATTGGCAAATATCTTATTAGGAGCATTGAAAGACCCTTGGACTTGAACTTATGGCCTCGAGGAAACTGGCCGTCCTTGGAACCTAGGAAACCACCTTCAAAATGAGCTCTCTTGGACTCACCACTTCTTCATTCTCTATGCTTTTCCCACTCTAGTTGCTTGACATATGTCATGAGCCGAGACAAATCCATATCACCTACTATCATGGTGGTATGACACTCCTCATTAAGAAAGTTGAACACCCCCGACAAAAGTTTGTTCATCCTTGATCTAGGTTCGGCAACCAATTATGGAGCATACTTCGAGAGCTTATTAAACTTGAGGGAATATTCCCTCATACTAATGGAACCTTGTTTAAGGTTCATAAAATCCATCATTTTAGCCTCCCTTAGCTTGATAGGAAAGAATAGGTTGAGGAATGTGGCTTCGAACTCCTCCCAAGGAATAACATTATCATCTCTCCTCTCTAATATCCATTGGGTGAACCAAATTTGGCCCACGCCTTTGAGTTGGTGGACCTATAACTCCACTTTTTATTTTGAATTGACCCCCATGATAGATAGCATGTTATACACCTCATCGATGAACTCTTAGTGATCCTCTTCCGGCTTGGATCCGTGGAACTCAGTGGGTTTATTCTTGTGAAATCCCTCACCCTTGAGGCTGAAGTGGGAGCATGAGGGGCTTGGGCCCCTTATTCATTTGGTTGGTCATAGCATGGGCCAACAATGTGATATCATCTCGGAACTCTTCTTAGGCTACCCTTCCATTTTGAGGAGCGGGAGGGGCCAGTTGCTCCTCAGGAATATGGGCTCTCCTTAGTCTTCCCCTTGGAATCGGAATGATCTAAAAGAAAACAAGAGCATTCATTAGGAGAAAAGCCTTAAAGTTACACCTAAAGCACGATATAGTCTATGAAGAAGTGAAACATTTCCTAAAATTCCCCATAGTCTCCCATTCATAGTTGCGGCGTGCTTCACAACCATGAATAAGATCCTAATCGATGTGGTGTGTTGGACTTCTGAGGACCATTAACAACATAGTGCTCTGATTCTAAATTTTTCATGACCCATGCCTAGGGCCTAGACTTGACACTACGAATGGGAACCCGAAGGGACCCAAACAAGCCTCTTAGCATATCAAATCACATATCCTTCATCGTTGAAGCAAAGTAAACAACAACAAGAGTTATAATAAAAAGGGAAGTAGGACTAGGGGAGATCTTGACATCTATAAAAGCATAAAGGGTCAAGCTCATAACATAAGTTCATCATAATATCCAACAACACCTCTAGCTTGGAATAGAACAGGGGCCAAGACACTTTCTGGGCTCACCCTCATAATAACAAGTGTTCAACATAAAGAAGTCTCAAAATAGTAAGTGTAGCATAGATAGTATCCTTGGACTTGAGGACTTACCAATGCTTATGTCCGAAGTAGCGAACTAGCCACGTGGAGGATGATCAAAAGGTGTATTGGTCCCTACATGGTAATATCATGTAGTCATAGAGTATGCGTTAGTACTTTTGTATGTACTAAGTATGCGAGATGCAATGCAACAAGACATAAGCGAATATAGTGAAAATGTATAAACATAAGCAATAGATATATAATTCAACATGATATATATGATCAATGCTCATAATAAAACATGCTTGTGAATCCTTCATCTTGCATAATATATATAGCATACATATGTGAGAAGACACCTTAACCAAGATAGACCAAGTAGCTAAAACTTGGAATCCAAGGCACGACACCCCCTCAGTTAGGTGGATGGGCATGACACCCCCTGCTAGGTGTGGTCTACTTGCCATGGCAAACAAAACATGATAACATGAACTAGATGGATCCACTAGTATAGCAAGGGTGATAATCATAATCCTATGGTGCCACATGGTTTAGAGACAAAAGACATTATATAAGGATCGCTTGAGTCGAGCCCCCATCTTAAGCCTCAATCGATGCTAAGTCAAATCCCATGAAACACTTGAAATAATAATAACTTGTATAACTTGCAAGAAACATGGAAACATGACATGACTAGCTGTTAAAACATGCTTGACCTCTAATAGTGAGCCTAACTTGAACATAAAAGTAGATAACAATCATACATGATCTCTTACTTTAACAAGAATGGCTCACAAGAGGTAAAAATCTTGAAATAGGGCTTAACTTGATACTTGCAACATCATAGATACTTTTCATGAATTCAATACATTCTTGAAAGACCTTAATCATCATGAAGTCACTTGTCTTGTAGTAATAGATCATCAATAACTTGAGAATTCTTGTCATGACATTTTATCATACACATGGTGGGTTCATGATACTTGTTCAAAATCGTGCAATTCAAGAGTGAAATAAGATGATTAAACTTAATGCAAATCAACCCACCAACATGTAGTAAGACCCTCATGTACGGTACCTTGAAATCCATCACAAAAGCTCACAATAGTTCTTAGTTTTATAGCTCAAAACATGCATAGTCTTAATGGAGCAAACCAATTCATGATATAAGCTTGAAATAGATAGTCATGTATAATCAATCAATATTTCATAAAACCCCAACATAATTTATATTCTTAATACATGATAAAAGATACTCATAAGTAATACAACTTGTAAACATGTAATTTTCATAAAAAGGAAAGGTTGGGCTCCATGGGTGAAAGGGACACAATAGATGAAACACACATAGCTTATGCCTTGAATTCTTTATGGTGAACTTGAAGTAGTATTAGAGCTTGAAATGAATAATTGAGTTCCAGAGTTGAGTTTGAGATCCTTAGATTTGAATGAGAGAATTGATGGAGTCTTAGAGGGGTTGGTGGAGAGGGTTTTATGAGATATAGAATTGGAAAAAATGGCTAAGTATGGATGATTTCACATTTTAGTGGGAAAGGTGCTATGACCCTAATGCCCTTGGGCACATAAGAAAAACTAAGGAAAATGTTGTACTGGTTCACGTCCAGTCCACGATGTGGAAATACGGAAAAAAATATTACACTGCTCCGCGCCCCTGGTGATAAAGGGACTAAGGGAATCATTTGATATCATAAAACACAAGAAGTCAAGCTCATAGCATAGATACATCGTAATATTTCAACAATACCTCTAAACTTAGAATAGAGAAGGGGCCAAGACACTTTCTGGGCTCACCCTCATAATTGTCAAATATCAACATTAAGAAGTTTTAGAAATAATAAGAGAAAGTAGATAGTGTCTTCGAACTTGAGGACTCACCAAGCTTATCTACAAGATGTAAAACAAGCCACATGGAGGAGGATAGCCATAGAGCTCTGGTCCCTACATGGTAACATCATGTAGCCATAGAGTGTGTGTTAGTACATTTGAATGTACTAAGTATGTAGGATGCAATGTAACAAAGGATAGGCAACATGATCAAAATGCATAATTATTAGCAAAGAATAAGTAAGATATCAATATGACATGCATGAACGATGCTTGAGGTAAAACATGCTCTAAAATAATCATTATTGCATAGCTTGTTCAACATAATAAGGTGACATGATTAGATCATCCAAATACCTTATACTAGAGGGTGAGTGGTATAGCATAGGTCATAACCCCTTCTAGTAGGTAATAGTTAGTACATGAGGGTAGAGGGATGTCATAGTTCATAACCCCTACATGCATACATAATATAATACGAAGTATCAAATCACACATGATGGTGAGGTGTACAACATAGTTCATAACCCCTTCATAGGAGAATAAGATAGTAAGTAGCATTGATTCATACATGAGGGTGAGGCACACAACATAGTTCATAAACCCTTCATATAGGAATTGGCCTTGCACTAGAGGGTGAGACATGCCACATAGTTCATAACCCCATCTAGTAGGCTTTAAGATGAACCTTCACATAAGAATTCAATAATTCATAAACAATTGAGACTCGTAAAACCATATGTAGTTTCATGATTTCAAAACATACTTTGTATCCCACAAACATCATGAAATCACTTGACTTGTAAAACATGTAATAAACCATCAATAACTCAAGAATCCTAAAAGACAATTTATCGAACACTTGGCGGGTGTGTAATGTTAGTTCAAAATCATGGAACTCAAGAGTGAAGACATGTGATAAAAATTGATGTAAATCAACCCACCATCACTAGGTAATACCCTCTTGCATGATACATCAAACCCCTTATCAATTCATGCAATAGATCATAGCTTCATAGCTTAAAACATACATAGTTGAACAACATTTCATAAAACCCAACAGGGTTTATATTAAAAATTCATAATAAGATATACCCATAGATAAACCATCTTGTAAACTTGCAATTTACGTAAAAAAAAAAAAGGAAGGTTGGGCACCATGGGTGAAAGGACCCAATGGTTAAAACCAACATACCTTAATCTTAGAGTTTCTTGAAGGACTTGAGGAGGACATGGGGCTTGACTTGGTTTCCTTGAACTCCAACAAAACTTCTTGAAAGTCTTGAGAATGAATGGCGAATTTGATGAAGATTAGAGAGGAATTTGAGAGTTTTTGGTGAGTTTTTAGGGTTAAAATGGCTAGAGAATGAGGGAATTTCGCATATATAGGTATTGGGTTCTTACCCAATTGCCTTGGAGTAAAAAAAGAATTTTTCAGAAATTTTTGAACTAGTCCGCGTCATGGATTAGTCACGGACAACTACTATTTTTGTGAAGTTCACTAAAAAATCATTTTCTTGGCACATATAAAGTATACCTTGTAGGTACTGATTTTCCAACACAATTTTTCCCTTTGAACAAGAATATGAAGTCGGATTTGCAACATTATGCATAGATTGTGAGATATTAAAGAAAATATGCATCATGGGGTCTTTTTGAGCTACGAGGAGGATCGTTTAAACATCGCCGATTTTGAGACATAAGAAAATTATGATTATGGCGCATTCCTAAGAAAATGTGGGCATTTCAATATCTCCCCGGCGCATTCCTAAGAAAATGTGGGCATTTCAATATCTCCCCCTTGAGAACATTCATCCCTGATTGTCAGAGAAATGTATACAAGAGAAGTAAGCAAGATAATTTCAGCCCAGATAAGAATGCAACAATTAAATATCATTTCAAAAAACCCTCAACATAAGTGTCAAAATCACCATGAACTTATCGATTTAAACATGAATGTATGCAAATCACATAAGGGCTGAATCTTAATACTTGGAATCACATGAAGGACTTAGTTGTTATCTAAGGCTTGAATAAAGTGAAAGAGGTATGAATATCTCTCTTTTATTATAGCTTCGACTCCCCTATTGATTTCTTCGTCTCATCGATTGCTCCAAAGAACCTTGATGGAAGTTACGTCTTTGTCTCTCAACCTTCTCATTTGCCTAACCAAGATTTTATAGGAACCTCCCATAAAACAAATTATCCCTCATCATATCCACAACCTTCAAAATTACCATAGCACTTGGGTCACCACACACCACCTTAACATAGACACATGGGAAAACTGGATGAACCATATCCATATATATAAGCAACTCCAATCCTTGTGCAACCTTTCCAATTCTTCCAACCCTATAAAGACTTACAAACCTTAACCCAATTGTCAACCTTAGACACACATAGTCCATTTTGGCATCAAAAGCCACCATCTTCCCCTTGGGAGAAAACCTCCAGTCTACCATCCCTCACCAAGACCTCCAACTCTATCAAGGCGAAAATCAAGGCTTTGATTAATGAGACCTCTTCAACCAAAGAAGATTCTGAATCATCAACACCACCACACCACCATTCTTAACTTCACCCAACCTTATTCCCAACCTAGTCAACCGATGTACTTCTCCAACCACCATCACCCCAAGGACTCCCACTTTCCATAATTAGCAAGCAACTTCACCTTCTTCGAAATTCTTAACATCAGCCTCAAATTATTCACAAGCTCTTCCTCACTTCCGGAAACAAACCAACATATCATCACCAAAGACCACCAAAACATACCAACGTAGGGATTAAAGACCGTATTCATAAGATCTATAGACATATCTAGTGTACTAGCCACACCAAAAGACACTACCCCAAATTCAAAATATCGGAAACGACATCAAGGACTCATTGACCACCGAAATTGACTCAATAGGAAGGACCTTAGACTCAACATTCCTACTATTACAAGATGATAAATGCAACACTTAGGGGTCAATTGGACCTTAAGACAAGAAATGAACCTACTACCACTCAAGGACGGGTTTAATAGGAAGTTGAAATTTGATCCTGCGGGTTCTATAACCAATGGAGACACGATATGCATGTAACCAATCCCTCCCAAGAATACATCAAAAATCCACCACATCTAATACAACAAAATCACAAATCAAGATCTAAATGCAATATGACCACAGAACAATTTCCATAGACCTTTCTAGCAACAACAGACTCACCAATAGAGTAGACACCAAAAAGTCCACATAACAATTCCGAGCACACATGAAGCCTACTAAAAAGAAAAGAAATAATGAAGGGTACATTGAAACCTAGACCTACTAATACATACACATCAAGATCAAAAGAAACTTCAACGTATTGGTAGCAACATCGGGCACCTCATCTACCCCTTGCCTCCTTGGGCCCCTTGAGCAACATGACCACCTTAACCTTGAGGATGACCCTCCTTGCTATTGTTTTGAACATAAGGGCAATCAATAAGCTTATGACCTACTCTCCCACACCCATAACACAAACTTGAAGTCTTTAAGCAATTGCGATGATGATGTTTCTCACATTTTGGGCATTTTGGAAAACTCATCCCATCATTGCCACCTTGAAACCTTGGGTTATCCATTCCATCTATAGCAAGCCTCTTGTTTGGAGTACTAGAAGATCATTGGTGTTGAAACTTGATACCTTGTTGGAATCGATAATCCTCAAACTGAGCCCTCTTGGACTCTCCACTTCTCTTCTTCCTAAGTTTTTCTCCTTCATGTTATTTGGGATAGGCATGAGGCGGGGAAAATCTATATCACTTATCAACATAGAGACACAACACTCCTCGTTCACCAATTCGGATACCTCTATTACAAACTTGTTCATTCTAGACCTCGGATCGACAACAAATTGTGGAGCATATTTAGAGAGTTTGTTGAACTTGAGGGCATACTCCTCACACTCATTGACCCTTACTTCAAAGTTATGAATTCCATCATTTTGGCCTCTCTTAGCTTAAGAGGGAAGAACCAGTTGAGAAATTCAGCCTTAAATTCCTCCCAAGGAATAGCATCACGATTTTCCCTCTCCATTTTCCATTGCACAAACCATATTTGAGCCACCCCTTTGAGTTGGAAGGCCACCAATTTCGCCTTTTCCTCCAAAGTCACCCCCATGATAGTCAACACCTTGTACACTTCATCAAGAAACTCTTGGGGATCCTCATCTGCCTTAGACCCATGAAACTCCGATGGATTAATTCTAGTGAAGTCCCTTACCCTTGAGGTCGGAGTGAGAGAATGAGGGGCTTAGGCCCCTTGGTTGATTTGGTTGACCATAACATGGGCCAACAAGGTGATACCATTTCGAAATTCAACTTCGGTAGCCCCTTCATCTTGAGGAGCTTGAGGAGCGGGGTAAGTCGGTTGTCCCATAGGTGCACGACCATGCCATTGTCTTCCTCTTTGTAGTGGCATGATCAACAACTAGAAGAGCAAAGAACATTCATTAGGGGGAATAAGCCTTACCTTACATTTAAGGCATGATATAGACCATGAAGAAGTGAAACATTTCCTAAAATGCCTCATAGCCTCTTATTCATAGTTGTGGCGCGCTTCACAACCATGAATAAGACTCTAATCGGTGCGATGTATTGGATTTTGAGGACCATTAACAACCTAGTACTCTGATACCATCTTTGGCATGACCCGGACCTAGGGCTTAGACATGAAAATGGGGAACCCGAAGGGACCCCAAACAAGCCTCTTAGCATATCTTACACACATCCTTGGTCGCTGAAACAAATAAACAACAACAAGAGAGTCAAAATGGGGTTAAAGGGACTAAGTGAATCCTTTGATATCATAAAATATAAGGAGTCAAGCTCATAGCATAGATATATCGTAATATTCCAACAACACCTCTAAACTTAGAATAGAGCGGGGGCTAAGACACTTTCTCGACTCACCCTCATAATTGTCAAATATCAACATAAAGAAGTTTTGGAAATAATAAGAGAAAGTAGATAGTGTCCTCGAACTTGAGGATTCACCAAACTTATCTTCAAGATGTCAAACAAGTCACGTGGAGGAGGATAGTTGTTAGACCCCGTACTCTCGTTAAATTAAGGATAACAATTAAGTTGGGGTCAAAAGTCCTCAATGGGATTAAAATAGGAAAGATTGGGACCTAATTGATCAATAGGAAAACTAGAAGCCCTTATGATGCAATTTTCAAGAGTGGAATTTCTATAAATACCCCATCTTTAGTTCAAATGAATGAACATATCTCTTGGGTCTTGTGCTTAGAGAAAATTGAGAAGAAGAGAGTTTGAAGAAGAAGAGAAAGGAAGAAGAAAATTCTCCAAGTAAGTTTTCCTACTTATTGTGATATAAATTCTTAAGTGTTGTAGTGATTAAGTTAATTGTGAATGTGAGTTGGAAAATTTGGAAATTAGGGGATAGGGAATTTTGGGTGGTATTGTTGGTTTGCAAATAGTTATACTTGTATGTTTTGTGCAAGAAGAACATTTTTTTCCATACTTAGCCAATTCAAGAGGAGGAAAATCAACAAAATAAAAAAAAATATATTCCTGTGAACAGTAGCAACACTCTCGGGTTGCTACAGTGATTTTGGTGAAATTTTGTTTTTTCGGCTTCTTGGAAAATTGTCGTTTCAAGGGTGCTATGTTGAGGTTCGTAAGTATCGTGGTACCTTTGGTTTGGTGGAAAAACGTTTAGAAATTTGTAACGAAGGTTTGACATTTTAAGGTGCTAAAACTAGTATGTTCCATTCTAAATTCTTTTGGGATTAGTAGGAGTCTTGGGGGTGTCGGGGAGGTTGTAAGTAGCATATATATCGCAAGAGAAGGATTGGTTACAAGTCATTCCTCGTATTTGATCATA